>JAAXYW010000255.1:0-47186 GCA_036851895.1 Orthonychiurus folsomi
GGAATGATCCCATGTCTCATTCCTTTATATTCATTGAGTTCTTCCTCCACCATGCATCACAACCGCTCATTCAAACGATCATAAAATGGAACAATACTGTCTTGAGTGTCTAAGAACCACGTTCTCCATGAGTAATTTTTCTTCCTTAGGTTATTCTCTTATGATGAAAACCATGAACTTTGCCGGCTGACAGAAGACTTCAGGGCAAGCCAAAAACAATTATTATTCCAAACATCCTCAAAAGACGCTTTTTATGAAACGAGTGCCGTGATGTTTTTGGTAACTACTAAATTACGGACTCGATCAAAGATAAAACGTAAGCATTTTTGTCTGTGGTGGCTGGTGGCGTTTAAAACAAGCGTTTAACCTTTGCATTTCTCATAAATGTAACTTTTTTAAAGTCTGATAATAGTTTCGTGAAAAATGGGGTCGGCCTTCCTTTTCTTCGAATAACAAACTTTGTTGCATGATTTGAATGCAATGCACCGCTCATTTTATGCGGACTAAATAATAATAAGCTGCGCAAGTATTTTCGGTTATATTTATTAACTGAAAATTTGCACAATAATTGCAACTCGTCCTTCGGTAGTCGACTCCAATTGCATTCCACATTTGAAGGACTTTTCTCCATAAAGCTAAAAATTATTTACATTGTTCACATCATTAGAATGGAGTGGCAACACATAACCTGATTCCCTCATAATTTTGCCTAATTTCACAATTTCTTTTACAAAGGTACTGGATTTTCTTATCGTATACGATTCTTTTCCGACTGAATTCCTTCAAAACTCTAATTGCAGTTTAAAATCCGGATTCTATAATGCGGCGTATTAGGAGAAATTTAACGTGTAACGTTCTATCTATGATAAATTATGCTGTTGGTTTGGACTCATTGTACTTGCCCAACGAATATCCGCTCCGGAATTACTATCATCATGTCTATCCACAGAATTACTTCCAATTCGGGATGGCAAACCTGGAGAGCTACTATGCGCAGAATAGCATGTTCCTGGCTCCAGGGAATGAGCAGGAGAGTGGGCAGTTATATAATGATTGTGGTTAAAACCAAGTGTGTCGTAGTGGTGATTCACCGGATAATGGTTATGAGGGTGATCCGGGAGTAGAGAAGTTGATGGCGAAGGGATCAAGGATCCAACCATTTGATGATGGTGTGAGTGGGGATGCATGGCGGATGCGGAGTAAATTGTTGCTGAGGTCAATGTTAATGGCGGAGATGTAGCCGGTGGTGGGGACAAGTGATGAGTTGACACCGGGGAGGTTTTTAAGACAGATTGGTCAAGTGGTGGGATGGGGGATGAAGAAGTCAATGGCGGTTGGTCATGCCAGTATGTAAAATTCAAAGCCGCTGCTGAAGGCGTAGTTGACCAAGTTGTGTGTGTTGGACTTGTGATTGGGGTTGACCATGCAGATGATGAGGAGTGATCATAGCCTGTAATAGAATGGAATTGATGGTTAGTTTTCTCGTATCTTTTGCCCAATTCAAATTCAAAGCTCAACAATAATTATTACATAGATTTGGGTAAAGTCATTACAAATCCAATGTTTGCATGAATCAGCAGGATTTGAAAGCAAAAATTACATATTTATGCACAACGCCGTTTGCCTGAAAGGAATGCTTAAATAGGGATTTGTTATGAGTTGTGAACGAAAAACGCGAGCTGAGTTGCTGAAATTTGAAAAGTTGCAAAAGTAGAATTAAATGTTTTATAAAACTAATAAAATCCAGTCATTTGTCCTTGACCACTCAAAGAGCTGAATGAGAAATCAAACCCTTATACAATAGCATCACGGAAAGAATGAATTAAGATTATAGCCGATGATGATATCTTCCCCGACATAGGCAATATTAAAAATACATTTTCTGTATTCCAACACCTTTCACTTGAAAAAAAAGTTCCTGAACCCAAGCAAATGCGCAAGGCTCCTTCTGATAATAAAACCCAAGTCGAGCAATAATACAAAGGGTTAGTGGCTCATTGGCTCTAATATATTAACAACTCTAAGGGTTCAGACTCAAATTCAAAGGGTCGCCGACACTAAAAAGTTACTTATCTCCATTTCAGCCTTCTTTATGAGGAGTGAGAAAACCGACTGAGGACCAACCAACCTTTTCCTTTTGTCTAAAATGATTATTGTGAGCTTGGAGGGTTTTCTTTCAAAAATTTTGTCCATCTCAAGCGCAAGGCGTGATTCCGTGTCCACGCACTCAACACTTTAAACCATACAATAGACGTATGCACGTTTTTATAAAGCAAATTTTCCGGTATTTTAAAAAGTGTGTACACCTGTCACAACATAATAAGTAAAATACTCGGAAAATGTTGTAATTCAGCTGCCCAGGTGGGTACTTTATCCAATTTGTACTTTTTATTCGGTCCGTCGAGTTTTAGCATACACAATGCCATAAGGCCCATCACCTGAAAATTTGTGTACTAAAAATGTTGCCTCCACCTGTCAAATGTAAGGTTTACCAGTGATTACAAAAATATTCTGTTATCCTTGCGGATGATTTCGTCCGCCGCGGTGAGATATGTACTCTTGTGCAGTGCCTAGTGTCGCGCGCAATGCGCAACCTTAATTGTTGTGATAAAATAAAATTCCGATATTTTATTCAAAGCATAATCAGATTAAAAGCAAAACAACCAATTCTTCACTAATTTAATCCACACGGATAATTTACACGTGCTTATTTGCTGGTTCAAGATGCAAAAATTTATTGTTGGCAATAAAAAGTAATTTATTGTCGTCCTAAAAACTTATCAGCGTGTGGTCCGTGTTTAAACATTCAAATTAAGGCTTTCCCACGGGTTCATTGCACCACTCGGCACTCGGATGATTTCTCAACCTACGACATGTAGAAAGTAATTTTGATTTCGCCCGTAACTACAACTTGAACGAAGGATCGTCTTTTCGTGGGATTTAATTCACAGGTCGTTCATGGAGCCACATTTGTTTCGAGAAATACTAACGGATATGTCGGCATCCTTTCCTTTGAAGTATTGGGCATAAAAATTTTGATTTTTAAATAGTGTCAGTGCCGTACGTTGCTTTTTACACGCAGCTCGAACACTGAGATCGACCCAAATGTAAATAAGACTATCCTTTTGGCTCGTGCAGTGTAAATATTAATTTTAAAATCCTTGGGAGTGAGTGCCTGCTTTCAAAAAATAGGAGCGCATCTGTCCCTAACTTTATTTTAACCATAATAGGAGCTCCTTGTGTGTATAAAACAAGGAAAGGAAGTTCTGATGGACAAATACACTCGACTCGGTCACGGACTATGAATGCACACAGAATCCCCCTGTATATTTTTTTGAAAGAGGTACACTTTGCAAACGGGGTTTATTCTTGTAGTAGAGAAGTGGAGAGGAATGTTTAATGTAATGAGCAATGAGACACAATGGGAATATTTGCTTTGACACCAAGAGCGTGAAGATTATAGATCGTAAAATCCATTCAAAACCTCGCGTTTTGTGGTTGAGAAAATAAGTTGTAAAGTTTTTTTCATCATCTCCCTTCTCGAACTTCATCTGGATGGACGGATTCTTAAGATCAGACCTTTCAGCAAAAATCTCTCAACAGTTTTTTTTTCTTTTGAGTCTACCCTTCCCTTTTGCGGCACTGTTATGCAGACCAAACCGAACCATGGATGCATGGCCACGAGCGAAAATTTATAGCTTTTTCGCTTGAAATTTAGTAATCCAATAAATCATGGAGTACCCGTGTGAGCATCTCGGTAGTTGGGCCCTTAAGCGAAGGAAACCACACGATTTGTACTAATTAACGGCAACACCCTGTCTAAGCCGTCAGAGTAGAATATGGTTAAAATTTGAATTCGTTTCTACTGAAATGGGAAGATAAGCTCTAAGACTTTCAGAAATTTCATTTTTCATGGTAATATGCACAGTTTAGAATGCAGTTTATGACTGCTTGAAATTTTAAAACTATGCCATCAATTGCTCTTTAATTTTACTTTCCTTTCAATTGGACTTACCTGTATCTCCTCGGTTTTTCTTGACTGGACCACCAGATCCTGGGATTTGGCTGTAAGGAACTGGACGTGTGGCGCCTGACCTCAGAGTTGAGCTCGTATAGTATGGGCTGGAAGGATGGATGTACCAGGATGCATCTGTAAAAATAAAAATAAAATTGTTACGTAACCAAACTTTTCATACTTGGTGTCTGTGATGGATTGCAGTTGAAAAGAATGGAAAGATATCTATTAATTGAAAAAATTAAACTTACATTGCGCCGGATAATAAAGTTCGCGAGAGTCCGGCCTCTCCTTGGCATCGAGAAAGGCTTTTGCAAATGGGTTGTATCGAATTTTCAGTGCAGTGACCTTATAATACAAAAAAATAAGAAAATACGGCCTGATACTGTTTAAAATATCTTCAACTATAGAAGCACTACAACTACCAGTCTCGAAATATCACTTGTTCCTTAAAATTTCAAAAAGAAAATTACCTCTTCATTCTGATACGCAGTTACAGCGATAAACTGGGTTTCCGGTAAAGGATGTGTTGTGTATCGTGTATAAGACGGATTTCGTATTAAACTTTCTGGACTGACCGGAGGCTCTGTACCAACTCTCAGTATGTGAACCCTTGGTTCGTACTTGTGCAAAGAGTGAAGCATTATCTAAATATGAATCAGTAAAACAAAACTTGTTTAAAAATTATTCAAGATCCTATCATAATGCACACCACCGTGCTCATCATCATTTTTACAACCACACACCCGCATTGTCAGTCTCCCTAACCAGGACTGGGAATGATTAGATTGAAATACAAATGGTGGATTATTAGGAATAATTGCAGCAAAACATGCATGGCAATAAAATAATCAAAAGGGATTTGAGGGTTTAAGAACATTGCGTTTGATTCAAAACCACAGGCATTGTCAATTTGAAGACAATATTTTCAAATAAAGTTGGAAGCTATTTTAAATGTTTTAAGGATATGTTTTATATTGAGCATTCTAATAATTTTAGCTCTAATCTTCACACTTAAGTTCAATTAACAACAAAAACGCAAGTGATTTGGGAAAACATGTACATGAGTACGTATTTTCAAAGTGCATCCACAAGAAATAGAGAAAGTTTGTGGTTGGATCCGAGTGAGTAGAAATGTTAAAAGCACGCGCGAGGTACCTTCAGTTAATTGCCTTGAGAGAAGTGGAAAGTATATTTTTTTGAGGAGAATAAACAAACCTGTCCATTTCCGTTTGTCTTGTTCGTCAATTTGACTTTATGAAAGGATACAATGTCTTTGGTCCAATGAGCCCCAAAGTTAGGAGACTCCGGATGAATGTAAGTGGCTTGTGTCGGTGGCGACTCTGCCTTTCCTCCGGCGACCCACTCTCCATTCACGTACTTCCATCTGATACAATGAATTACGATTTATGTCTTAGGCTCAAGCAGAGGCTAAGTCTAGTGTTAACTTTTATAATAAATTAAAATTTAAAATAAATTCTGTAGGCTTGGTCATTATGGATTAAATCATCACACTATATACGAATGAAGCCATAATTCTGATAGTAACAGTGCTATATTGCAGTGGAAGTATTCTCTACCAGTGTGGTGTGGGTATTCGAAAATACTAGCGCCTTGTCGATTGCCGACAAATACCATTGGAATTTGGATGCATTATAATTTGGAAAATGCTTACCTGTGTGAGTCGATTTGCACAAAATCCAAAAGAACCGAGTACATAGCATTAGGAATTAACCCAGATATTCGGATCCTGACAACTGGGAACATCCGCCTACAAAACAGTTTGAGAGTTAAACTTTTTAATTACGACAAAGTAACACCAATCGGAACGCAAATGCTAAAATGCTAAAAGTTTTTAAGAAATCAGTATTACAACAGTACCACATTCGTGCCCTGCACGTGAACCACAAACTCCTGCGAAAGTGAACAACAAAACGAATCTAAACCATTCTGTGAAAAACCTTATATTTTGAAGGCTCGCTAACACGTTTAATTTAGTTGATTGTTCACCGATTGGCGTTATGTTTTTTAATATACATTGCAATTAATGTACAAATTGAGTTTTGTTATAATACATTTATATAGCTAATTAGTTTTGCAAAGATTTGAATGCTTTTAGACAGTATTCTAATTCAACTTTATGGCAAACACCCGTATATATTACATACGGTAGTGGTGAACGCTAGATTTGATGTGAGACAAACCAAAAAAATTCAATGTATTCATCCGTTTGTACGATTATTTCACAGCCAATTAGTGGTTCTTAGAGTTTAGTGGTTGCACTTGACACTAGTACTTGAATAGGTTAAGGGAACCCCGATTAAGGCAGGTCAGTGAAGTGTGACTATTGGATCATAATTGTAAAAAGAGGGATTTGAGTCGTCGTTTAGTCCCTTTGTGTTAATCACTTGGACTTGGTCTCTTATTAATTGTCATATTAGGGTAAATCTTAAAGGAAACTGTATAAATGCAAGGCAAGCGGGTGACCATGTGCATGCCTATTGCCCGGCATCAACACACTAGACACCAGTGCAAGCTGTATGGCTATGGTGGTAATGGCAGAGATTAACTGATTGTCACAATGGCGTGGAATTTCGAGTGTGGAAATTATCGGGTAGGCGTGATTAGCCTAGCTAACTCTCGGCACGAGCCAGGAAACATCTGTAAATTACATAATTTGACGGAGGAGTGTCTAATTTTACCTCAATTTAGCATAAATATCCCAACCAAACACGGCAATTAATTATCTTGTTCGCGGCTACTTAAATTTTAGTGTATAATTTCACTCAACTAAACCATCTTCTGTAGCTTTATTATGAGTCTAGATCATTGCCAAGAATAATGCGATATATTCCAATACGGCTTTCTGAGCCCTTGTATGAGACGTAGTAAATAAAAATTCCTCACCTCCCATTTTTAGTTACAATCATTTCATTGGTCAAGACATTAAACTTGTCCCACAGATCTCTGTCCTCAAGGATTGCTCTGGGTCCCATTGCTTCCTCCTCCAAAAGACAAATATTATTCGGCTGCCCTCCGCCCAGCAATTCGTGTCCGCCTACTAGAAAATGAGCAGATTTGAAGGTGGTTCAGTCTTTACCATTCTGACTGTACACAAATCATGGCACGCAGTTATACTATTTAAATTTTTGTCCGAATATTACAATGCGTCTTAAAATGGAGATTAACGCTAAACTTTCAAAAAATTGCGCAGGTAGAACAAATACTTTTAAGAATATTCCAGGTAATATTTAGCTTCTTTTGTTAGTAAATTGTACAAAACATATATTCTTGAGAGATCTTCTCGTCAATGTGCGTCAACTATGATGCATTAAAAAGACACAGATGTCAATTAATGTATTACAGGCGCTAATGCCTTACTGGTGAAGATGTAACACATGACAATATGTATGTTCCAAATTGCGGTCACATATTTGACAAACTTTAAATGACCGTACGAGCTTGGTTTATTTTGAGAATGGAATTGGCCTGAATTGAATGACAAGCGGTAAATCTCAGGTGTTGAACACCGCAGGGCGCCCAAGACCACATGTGGCCAAAACTAATTTTTAAGAAGGTAGCAGTGCCAATACCAAGAAATTGTTGCGACCTTTCATGGGTTTGAGTGCATTTCGGATTAAGCTCGGAGTATAATTCAATTGTACCAGATAATCAGAATTTCGAATACACAAATGTGAAGCGCCAAAAGTTTATGATCTTGTTTATTTATGTAGTTTATTTATCCATGATGTTGATGCGCACCTCCAATAATAATCCAAGTGCAAAACATTAAGAACGCATCGTCGCGACATAAGGAAGGGCTTTGGCTTTTGTCTCTGCTACGGATAGGGAATAAGTCAGTCTTTTGTAAACCATGTTCTCACGGAAGAAACAGAATTTTTGATTTGAAAGGCTCAATTTGCTGGATTCTTTTCAGACATCGTTAATAAAGATGGTGGAGTGACGAATCTGATCCGGTAATTCATTTTAAACTATGGGGCATGGGGACTCAAAACTAACCGGAAATATGATGATGTCCAGTCAGAATATTGGATGAGTCCACAACCAGTCCATGATGATGGGTTGGAAGATCATAATTCCCTGACCAAGGGACTCCAGGTCCATGACCAAATGAATGCTGGGAAATCAAACCCGGATGAATTGCATGAGTTCCAGTTGATCCGTAGCCCAGTTGATCATAAGTCCCCCCTGGACTTTCCCCACTACCACCATTATTTACATCCAAAGAATTATTTCCCTGCGATTGAAGTTCACAATTTCCATTTGGAGATGGAGTACCACTTCTTCCACTACTATCATTTGTATTTGTCCCACACCGTTTCCGCCTATTACCACTCCCACCACTTTTCTGCATTTTAATAGATTTCCGTTTTGCGTAAAAATGGTGATCAGGAGATTTATTTGGGTTTTTAAACCGGATATTTTAGTAGTAAAATGAGATTGGATAAGTAGTTGATTGTAGTGAGGACAGGACGTAACTGGGATGACTAATAAGTAAAAATCTCTCACCTGTATGGTCCTGAGTGTTTACCTGACTTCATCCTCATTTCCTCACCTTAATTGCTCATGGTGTCTTCATTCCAATAGGAACGATAGTACCTGTCCACCAGACTCCTCCTCCAATGGAATTTATGGGACCAACGACAGGGGGTTTTCAACGCATCTCCTCCTTTCAAACATGAATCCATCCACACCAACCGCAACTTTGTTCGCATCCTTGTCTTCAACCCAGTCAGTCGGGAGCAGTCCAAAATAGTCATGTCTGAACATTGTTTCATTTTCAAACAGAGATTGCCACAATTAACCTGGGGTATAAAATATTTATATAAATTAATTCTAAATTAATTCAGTGAACGGCATTTGCACCCTTTTTAAGAATAGAACAAAACATTCAAGAATATTAAGAATCTTGTTGAGTTTTTTAATTGCTCTTCGGGTGAAGGTGAATGCCCAGCTAGCCTTGACATGCTCAAATTAATTGCTTTCTTTTTCATCGCAACATATTGGTGATATCCCCCATTCCGTCACCAGCCTGGAAGTTTACATTTCAAAACATTTGTCTTAAACTGAAATGAAGAATTTAGAACTTTCTACATTTACATTTTGATTAATTGTATTGTATTCATGGCTTGTGTATGACGTTAAGTGTTCTATTAATATTGCAAAGTTTGCTTCAGTTTTTGCACACATTTTGAGGATGCATATTACAATTACAAGAAAACAGTAAAATATAAAATTATCATCTAAATATTTTATTCTGAATCCTTGTGAGCAATTTTTTCTCGTGGTCTGTTTTGTGCGGTACGCCATGCGCCATCAGACCGAAATAACGGATAAAATCTTAAGACGGGAAAACAACTCTCTTGTACTTCTAGAAAATCGTGTAATGATTTGACTTTCGCGATGAAGATGGGACGATCGACTCTGAAGTATCCAAACCGAATGGGACGGATTGAAATAACTGAAGACTTGACGTCTCACAAGTCATAAAAGTTGATGTTTATTGCAAACTAAAGTGTGTTTCGTCCCCCAACCATCCTCCTTCACTCTTTCAGCTGAAAGAAGTGGTTGAGGAAAAGATGCCGACAGAGGTAAAATTCGGTCCACTTCAAAGGCACATTTTGCCGGCTTCTGTGTGGTCTTTGACCGAAAAGTCAAATCTCTATTGAATCATACACCTCCAACTTTTCCACTTTTAATCCCATTCTTCATCCTTTTCCTCCATGTTTATCTTTGGGTCTTTGGGCGCCAACAATAATATCATTTATTTCCCCCAATAATTAGTTGTACAATCAACAGATCATAGTATCCTTTCTGGTTACTGCGTGCGTACACATAATCCTAATTGGGTTTTTCTGACAACATTATTTTCGAAAAGCACATTGAATTTATACATGAATCTTAACATCTCAGAAAACTGCTGAAATAGCTTGACAAAAATACAAGGCAACATCTGAGGCGCAATATCAAATCTGTAAATCTAATGCTGAATTACGTTAACCAAGCTCTAAACTTTTTTTTTACCTAGTTCACGAACTTGGCAAAAAATTTCTTGGTTTTTAGGAACGTTCGGTTTGGGTGAAAACCCATAGGAAACCTACGTTCTGCTGCCTATCAATTCCAGTTCAAACACGAATTTTGTCTCATTTGAGTGGTGAATTCCCATAAATCTACGATGCTAGTCGCCTAACAAGATAATTTAAGTTAACAAACTTATCATTTCAATTCAATTATTATTGCATTTTTTGTGAATCCAGGAATTGAGTGCCTCCTCCAATCCGGAGGAGGAAAAAAATATGAGCAGCAGATCCGAAAACCCGCAATTCCACATAGTATTCCAAAATTGAGCTCTCAAAATTAGCTTTGTTAAACTTTTTTCTAAACGTATAACTTGTTACAAAAACAAAAGCAACTGTACAAAGTTTCCATTTCGTAGAGCATTCCTTTTTGTGACATGATATGGTGTGACGAGGCTACACATACAGCCGAACAAAATAAAAATGTGTGGAGTAGAGCGGTTCAGCCCACAGGTTTTGCGTTAAAAGGTAAAATCGAACGCGGCGCATTCTGTGGTCCACCCATAAGTTTCAAGCGGAAACTTTTGACCTTCATTGATGTGTTGAGGTTAACTTAGCCGATAAACACATATACAAGACGCAAATTGAAATCCAATAAATTTAGTTCATATTTTCGAATCATTGCATTGTGGTTTAGAGATGCTTCGCTCTATTAGCAGGGTTGGGTCGTAAGTTAAAACCATAAATTTTGAAATAAGTTTAATAATCCGATGTAATTATTGCAAATGATACCGTCTCTGAGACGAGACCTGTCACCTGTGGCTAATACAAATTATGTATTATTTCTAAGATTTCGACCGATTTCCGTGATTTCGCAATCCAAGCACACACTCCCGGATTTGCCGTACGATTACAATGCTTTGGAGCCCACAATCTCTGCAGACATCATGCAAATTCATCACTCGAAACAGTAAGCTATGATTTAGTAGTGTAGTGTAATCCACTGTCTCAACTTAATGAAATCTTTCGTTTTTGACAGTCATGCTACTTATGTCACTAATTTGAACGTGGCCGAGGAGAAATTGGCAGAAGCACAGGCCAAGTCAAATGTCAGTGCAGTTGTTGCTCTTGGTGGAGCTCTCAAATTCAATGGAGGAGGTCATATCAACCACTCCATTTTCTGGCAAAACTTATCCCCGAAAGGGGGTGGTGAGCCCACAGGTATTATTAAATTTTAATTTATTTTGAGCTGTCCTCAACTGAATTGGTTCAGGGAGTCTAATTTTTTGTATTTTAGGAGAACTTTTGGCCGCAATCAAGAAGGACTTCGGATCCTTTGAAAATTTCAAGACGAGGTTGAGTACTGCCTCCGTGGCAATTCAAGGCAGTGGATGGGGATGGCTCGGATATAATAAAACCACAAAATCCCTGGAAATTGCAACTTGTGCTAATCAAGATCCCTTGGAAGCGACGACTGGTTTGGTCCCTCTTTTTGGAATTGATGTGTGGGAACATGCCTATTATCTCCAGTAAGAATACAGTCAAAATCACAAAATGCTCACCGTTTAACTGATTGCTCATACTTTGCAGGTACAAGAACGTGAGAGCCGATTATGTTAAAAATATTTTTAATATTGCAAATTGGAATGACGTAGCTCAGCGTCTGAGCAAAGGCAAGTAGACATTTCCCCCTTTGAATCAACCAGAGATGAGTTATGGTTATGACTATGAGATGAGTCAGATGCACTGTGCAAATGGGAATATTGCCGATTGATTAATTAGATGCTTTCAGATAGTTAGCATTAATCAACGTTTTTTCCCTTAAATTAGTTGTAAAATATGCTGGAAAATAAAGAATATAAAACGTAAGGTAATAAAACTGCCAAGAAGTACTGAACTAAAATTTGTGTATTTAATCGGACAAGGATATTTTGCGATCCTATTTATTTGCGCAAACACCAACGCGCAACGGGATCACAGCCTCCAACCACACTCAACCCAACGCAACGGCTCAACCCTGAACTCAGGAAAACTAGACGCTAGTAATCTGGTAAATGTAGTGACCCTAATTAATTAAACGTAACTACTGCCTTCGTTTTCCAAAATACATACTATGCGCTTGGTACAGGCCGGGAATGAACTGAGCTGGGGCAACTAATTCAGCCATATTAAAGCTAATAATTATCATGGATTTATGTAGTTAAGGGGGTTTCCTATCAAGCAGTTGCTGGATAGTTGCCTTCCTTTTCTTTTCCACCTAAGTATTCATAGTTTACGAAGCGCGCACCTTGTGTCAATTGGGCACACTCGTTGGTAATGTGACAGCCCAAGAGCAGCAAATTCCTCGGTTGAACTTTCCAGGCAAACCTAATAATTAAATTACAGTTTTGTCCATTAGCTGGCAGGATTATAAAACATGGAGTCGAATAGGTAAAGCTTATGTGTTGAACGCCGGCATACCTCATAAATATGAGGGAGTACAAGCAGAGAGCTGAAATTAAAAATACATATAGAACCAGATTAAAATCGCAACATAATTATTTCACTGCATTTGCATTCCGCGTAATTAGGTAATTCCATATTCCTTGCCCACCTACTGTCATTTTGCCACTAATGAACTTCGGATGTTTTTGTGTATCTGCAATCCTTAACATTCAACAAATCGAATAAAATCAATATCTCTCGTTTGTAATATCTTTCGACGGCTAAATTATAATTGGTTCCTGGCTTACGCGGCTATAGGAATCCCCCAGTTTGCAAAAGGACCCCAAAAATGCGTGCTAAGAGGAAAAAAATATATAATTAGCTAATTCAAAAATTCAATATTACTTGTGTTATTTAACTAAGCTACTAATTCATAATTAAACTAGCACTCAAAAATTGCAAACCTCATAAGATATTCCCGGAATTCTTTGGATTTCAAGGATTCCACTCCTTTCTTCAATATAGCACTAGCCATTTCCACAAAAATTAGTTATTCTTTAGTCTTCAAAATAAAAGGTTAATTTCCTTAAACCTTCTAAACTCAATTTTAGATTTTACAGGACAAGAGCGCAGGTTTACAAGGAAACTTTTTGGCCTTGCTGTGGTAGTCCAAGTGCCTGGCTGCACCACCACCGCACCGTCTAGATAAGTGACTTTTCCACACGCGTGGAACATACGACGGCACGTGATAGAGGAACGCAACGTGCTATGCATGCTCATGTCTGTTATTCCCTAATTTTGCAAAAATGCTAATATTGATATGAAGGACAAAGATTCTCCACCGATTTTGCGTTTATTTTCATTTTGCAACGAGTGCAAATAAATTAAAAATTTCTTTCCTGAATAACCACAATTTTTTGTCTAGTAAAAGTAGCATTATTTGTAAACCACACAGTCCAATTCCTTTTCTACTGCTTTTCGGTATTCATCAAAGCCTCCTTCAATTCGCTTCACGGAGCCGTTCCCGCAAACCCAAACCTCTTCGCAAACATTTCGTATTAGACGCTCGTCGTGGGTCACAAGGATTACTCCTCCCTTGAAATAAACAATTTAAATTTAATTTTTTTAAATCGCAAATTTAAGCAACAATTTCGATTTTGTTATGGTTCTCACCCCGTATTTCCGGATTGCAAGGGAAAGCGCTTCAATAGTTTCCACGTCCAAATGATTTGATATTTCATCAAGTACTAGGAAGTTCGGGCCTGGGTAACACATTGCTGTAAGTGCGACTCTCGATTTCTGACCTCCAGAGAGACTTGCAATGCTTTGAAGTGCCAATTCTCCAGAAATCCCAAATCGCCCGAGGTGCCGCCGATACTCCTCTACTGTTACTCCTGCGCACAAAGTTGCCAAACAATTAATTCCATCCCGTTTCAGAGAATCGGGTTTGATTTTAGAATTGAGATCTTACCGGGGTATCGGTGTTGCAGTAAACCAACTGGCGTAATATCCATTGATAGTTGGTCAACATGATGTTGGCTGAAGTATCCAAATCGAATTCCACGGTGTGCATGTATTAAGCCTGAGAAGGGCTGAAGGTCTCCCAGAATCAATTTTAGCTAAAGTGGACAAACTCAAAGTTTGAGTACAATTTAATAAATCCTACGATTTTATAAAAGTCATACCAATGTGGATTTTCCTGCTCCATTTTCACCCACTACACAAATCCTGGATTCACTAGTGGCGCTCAATGAAATCTTTAAATAAATATTGCCTTCATCATTACTTTACCTTGTGATGAAGTGTAAAATGTAAATAATACCTTGTTGAGAACTATTCTATCCTTTGAATACCCAAATACTAATTCGTCTAATTGCAAAACTGGAGGATTGAGGGCAGCTACTTCAGGGAAGCGGAAAACGACTTCACCTTCCTTCTCAACCGGTTTTAACTCTGGAAGTCTTTCCAGCATTTTAATTTTACTTTGAACCAGCGATGCTCTCTTTGCATTGTAGCGGAATTTGTCGATAAACTCTTGTGTATGTGATCGAAGCTGCTGTTGTGCTTCCCATTCCCGTTGCTGATTCTTTTGGCGCTCTGTTCTGGTTTTCACAAAATTCTCAAAGTTTCCTTTATACTGGTCAATTTGCTGAGAGTGCAAATGAAGAATGTCAGTAGCTACTTCATCCAAAAACTGCCGATCGTGAGAAACTACAAGAATCGTCGAGGCCCATGTTTGCAAATAATTCTCCAACCAAATAATTGCTTTCAAATCCTATACCACAAAATATTATTATGATAACAAATTATTAATTTAATTACAAAAGTGGTTGACGTCAGGTTTAATTAATTATGAAGCACTTACCAACATGTTTGTCGGTTCATCAATAAGGAGCAAATCAGGTCTGAAATTAATGAACAGGGGTTAGCTATTCGTTGCAGAGTTAAGTTACAAACGATAGCGATATAGACATTAGACATACTTGGCAAAAAGTGCACCTGCCAACGCAAGTCGCATTCTCCAACCACCGCTGAATGTCTTGGTGGCACTTTTCTGGCCCTCAGCGGAGAATCCTAAACCAGCTAGGATAACACTACAAAAAATGTTCATTCAATGTATTACGTAGTGAAATCAGTTTGATTCATGTTTAACTTGTACCTCGCCAAGGCAGGCGCCTTATCAGCTTCGATTGCGGTAAGCTCTGCATATACTTCAGACAGTCGTTGGGCGGCTTCTGGAGTATTCAGTGCCGTCAATCTTTTTTCTTCTTCTAGCAATGAACAACGTACGGCATCAGCTGACAAGACAGAGTCAATTGCTAATGTGTCATCTCCAACCACTTCTTGTTCGACATGGAGAATGGATATCCCAGGAGGAATCTTCAGCTGGCCCCTAATTTTAGAACTTAGATTAATATTTTGCATCTAATGGTTAAAATCCTCCATGCCTGACCCAGAATAGATAACTTACGTGGCAATCATGGAGAGCAGTGTGGTCTTACCTGAAAAAATAAACCAAATTTAAATAATATATTTATTGATATAATGGTGAGCAGCAAACAAAGGAAATAATATCGTACCCAAACCGTTCTTGCCAACCAGACCGTAGCGTCTCCCGAATGCGAGAGAAATTGTAGCACCCTTGATTAACACCCTGTAATTGTATATGATTCAATACGTTAGGCAAAGCAAAGGCAAAATAGCGAGCTGTCTCAAACAAATTAACAATTTATTCTCTTCTTCGTACCTTTCACCAAAAGCGACGTCAAAATTCTCGATTTTGATATCTTGAGTTCTGCCAGCACTCGTGCCTTTGCTCTCAAGTTTAGTTTCCTTCTTCGAAAAAACCTTCGGAATATATAATTTTAAAATTAAATTGGATCAATGAATCACTAACTCTCCAAATATTTAACAATTCCCAAATTATTTTAAAACTTGCCTGCGCTGCGCTGGCTTGACAGACTTGACCTGCAAAATGTGTAACAGGTTTTGCACTATCCAGAAGTTTCTTCTCTTGCTTTCGCTGAAGCTTTGCATCTGCTTTATCAAGTTTCTTTTGATCGACTCCTCTTAGGGTGTCGTCTCGAACGCCAATTAGCCAGGATGTGGACGTATCTATTGGAATGTCCGCTCCAAATGTACTCATTTGAATAGGGGCACTGAGGGCACGAATCCCATTCTTGTGCACATTTTTTCCCATTCCAAGAAGGTCCCACATTTGTTGACAGAATTCCCTGTTGAGAAATAAGTATTGAACCATTAATAAGATACATCATATCTAATATCTACTATATTATTATAGGTCATAATTTCATACATCGTACATTACAATATTCTATTCTTTTCACTTACATAACATCATCGGATGAAGTGCCCGGCGATGAAATCTCCAAAAGCAGCTCGCCCAATTCGTCGTATATTTCGTCAGAGCTCTCAAAGTCGTCTTTTCCCATTGTTAGAATACCTTAAAAGAATTAAAGAAAAGTCAATTAGGAAAATGAAAAAGATTGGCAATTGGCTTTACAAGTTTACATGGGCTGATATGAAGTGAAAGTATAATTTGCGACAGCTTACTTTCCACGTATGAGTAGATATCATCGTTAATCCTTGGAAAGGTCTCCTTGATCAATTTTTCACACTCTACTAGCAAACTACCCATGATTTGATGTGAGGCTACAAAGGCAACTAGAAAAGGCAAATTTAACTATAATTTAAAACACTTTAGTTCTTTCAAAAATATTAGCTCGTGTATTATTGACAGCACACGAGCTGAAAAGAACCACTTCATTTTTAGCGCCTCCATCCTCATTGCAAAAGTGTGTAGTTCGCCGTATTTAGCATTTACCCGGGTTTACCGAATGACTTGTTGAAGTTTCCAGTTTCGAGTAATATAATGCCGTATTTTTAGATGAAAAACTGAAGTTAGCAAGGAATGGAAGATGCAGGATTTTATTACAAACCACAGAATAACAAATATGAAACAGAAATTTTATTTCTCTTTGTCGTAAACTTACTGGCTATAATGCCCAGATAAATATAGGATCAAATCGTGATCTGTTTTCAGACTGTCAAATATTATTCAAGCGGCTGCACTGACTGATCATCATAGAATTAGCAACCGGAAATATCCTTCTTTCCATTTTTTCTTTTCCATCGAACCTCCTCTGGATCAAATCCCTTTTCAACAGCGCCTGGTAATGAACGGGTTTACGTAATGTAGTAATTATCAGAAAATTGTTTAAGGAAAATTTATTAACTCACCATAGCAGGCCCAAGTAGGAGTCTTGGTCATGTAATCCTTTATAATTTTAAAACAGTTAAGGAGTGCATTGATAAAATAGTAGTAGTATATAAAAAGTTTTTCGCACCAAGGCAGTAAAAGCTCCGCCTGTTTCACCCTTCTCGTAAAAATTCTGCACCAGCTCATGAAATTTGGCATAGTCAATCCAAGTATGCCATTCGCCATTAATTTTAAACTGGAAAAGAGACAAAGTTCTTCTATATACATCTGTTACATCTACCTTCCTTCACTTGGAAATTGAAATACCCTTTTATTAGCCAACAGGATGCAGTTAGAATGCTCATGTTCACAAGCCAGTTCATAATCTTGAAGATAGGACGTTAATTTCTGTGTGAATTGCACGACTTCCTCGTGCCAAGGCACGTTTTCCATTGTAAGTGTACTAGCTTTAGAATCCCCACAATAAGTCACACCCTGCAAATATTTAAAAAATAAAAATATTTAATTTTTTTATACAAATCTTCTCAAAATAAAACTGGACCGGCAGAAAAGTATTACTTACTTTAATTTCTATAAAGTCTGGTGAGCCAAGTTCAACCAATTTAGCGTAGTTTTCAAGTTCCTCGACGTTGTAATGTTTTACCAAGGTAAGGCGATAGACTGTTCGTTGACCCTAGAGAAGGGTTTTACAAATACAAATGTTTTAGCCACACACACACAGCAACTAAAGTAATGACAAAACTGAAAATACCTTTTCTTTAAGAGCTTTTAAGCTATCCAGAAAACGCTCCCAAAAGTCACGGAAGAGAGGGCGGTCAATCTTTTTCAAGCTATCTTTGGTGGACGCGTCTACGCTGACGTAGAGCTGAGTGACTGGTGAAAGATCCCTTATTTTGGAATCAAATAACTTTGTTATTTAGTATGAATATGTGGAACTCTTTTTAAAAGCGTTAAAATAAAAGTAAGGTGCTTGCCTGATTGCGTCCGGAAACTGGGCGTTTGTCACTAAAAACGATGATATTTTCTTGTCATGTAGGAGTCGGACAAATTTACTGATCTGTGGATACATAATAGGCTCTCCAACAAGAGACAATGCACCTGTCACAACGTAAAGTATTTATGATTTAATAGTTTCAATGTAAATATTAGACGGGGTCCTTTTCACTAACAGTGTTTGGCGTGTAGACCTTCCTCAATTCTGTCTTGACTAACTCCAGGCACTCCCTTGAATTCGTTTATCATTTTATAATGATTTTGTAAAGCTCCATCCAGAATTTCTTCCGCCTGATCCATTTTCCATTTCCATTCTGTCCCGACTGGATTAGAGTGGTGTCTCCAACAAAACACACACTTATTAGCGCAGGCCAAACTTGGTGTTGCTTCCATACATTGGTGACTTTGTATTCCATAAAAGGTGTGCTTGTAACATCCGCCCCGATTTCTGAGCATTGACTAAACACATGGGAAACACGTACTTAGTGAACTATTTGCAAACAATTTCTGCGAACTATACAAACGTAAAAAGTGTGGTTGAAATTAGTCAAATACCCTCTCTGACTGCGATCGAGTTCATTTAGTTCAATGCAACCACTAGTACTAACCTTCGTCCAGCGGCATAATTTAACTCCAGAATGGCTGCCGATTAGTTTGTAACCCTGCTTTGTCAGCGCTTGCCGTAACTCGGGAGTTACCATCTCCTTCAAAGTGCCATTCTTATCTTCTTCAATTTTTTTCTTTGCAATTTTCATGACATTCCCGAGATCTTCTAGGTCTACTAATCCATTTCGTGATTGCGAGTCAGAAGTATTAGAATTTGATGGCTTTGATGTAGACGTGTTACTAGTAGCTTCAGTGTCCTCATCAGATGATGATTCAATCAGTTCATCATCGTTACAATTAGCTTTTGGTGTGTTCAGATCAAAACTTTTGAGCACTTTTCCCGAAATTAGATAGTGAATGTAATGGTTTTTCCAATCGTCAAAATCTGCAAAGGATCCTCCTCCCTTCGAATCAACTGTATTCTCATTCCCAAATCCAGTGGGAAAGATCTGTATGGCACCCAACTTCAAAAGATTTTGATTCATGTCTACAGCGGCCTGGGTAAAAAATATATTTGTAAAGCATCGCATCGCCGTCGTGCCTATCGTGCAAATGAAAATAATCATAATAGCTTCACCCTTGAGTACCTTATTGTAATTTTCTTCGTACACTGAATTTCCAAGGCCAAACACTGTGAAATTGATTCCTTTCAAATGAGATTTGGACACTCTAAAATCGTTTGCATGTTGATCTAGCGATTTGCTAAACCAGCTCGCATTCTCAGGCGGCTTTCCATCCTGATAAGTTGAAATGATAAATACGCAAAAGGTACGTAACCCAACCTCCGACTTCTGCAAATCCACTAAAGTTTCTACTTCTACTTTGGACAGGCATACCAGCTCCGGGTGGATATCTTCTTTGATTTTAGTAAGAATTTCATGTCGTAGTTGATCGGCAAAAATCTGAACAAAAGCCAACACAGAGTTAAAAAAGGTTAGTTTTTTTTTCTATTTTGAATTTATTGAAAATTTAACAAAATATCATACCTTGGCAGTTCCAGTCTGTGTCCCAAAATATATTTTAACATGCCGTCCAGTCACGGTGTCTAACTGCTCTTCTTCTCTATTGATTGCGTCCGTGTTTGTAAGTTTTGCAAGGGTTGTTCTGAAGAGAAGAATGAAGAGGGCTACCCCGATTGCAATTAACGAGGAACTAAGCATAAAAATGTATGACACAATTCCCTCCACATTTTCCCAAAGCCCTCGAATCGGAGCAAACAGATTCATCCTAGATCCTTGCGCGGATCGTTTCGCTCTATTAAATATGCATTGACAGTATTAGATATTTGAAATCAACCATTTTTTGGCAGCTAAATTTGAGCAAGGTCACTCCACACGCTTGAATGTAGAAAAACGTTGTTAATGTTACATACTACTACAGCCGGCAGCCGAACCGAATGCCAAACTTACGTCGTAGTAAAGCCGACGATGATAAATTATATTAACATTGAAGCAAATAAATATGTTACACAATACAGGTCAAGGGTATGCCATGAGGTCAGAACAATTTGATAAATAAAACACAAAGTGCATTGACAGTAATTGATAAACTTTTGGCAACACAATTCAAAGTAATATTACACATGACGCACCTCAATTTACGTCTTCTTTCAAATGCTCTTGCAGTGAAATGGTGATACCGGGATAAGAAACACAATCTTCTTGTAACGTGCTAACTTCACTTACCAGTGATGTTTTTCCTGACTATTTCACGTTTAAATGCACACTGTACTGCGAATCTTTTCTGTTCAGTCGCGGCTGAAGAAAATGTGCTCACAAATATAGATTTTAAATCTGCCGGCTTCTAAACACATCTAAAAGCATTGCATATTGCAAGCTGTGCAACCTGCAACCTGCAATGCAACAACTAGCAATGAAGATGCTACAAATATACCTAGTAAAATGGGAAATTTTGCAGTGTAAATTAAAAAAAATCCGCTTTGTTACAAAATGGTTGCGCATGGCCGCTCTGATAATACAAAATGCATCACGCAGCCATTTTTTTAATCAAATGTGTTTCATTTTATCTCCAGCCAACACATCACACTACACATTTTAAACTGGCAAAAAAAAATTGAACAATTTATTAATTTACGTTAGTGCAATTTTTCAAATGCGGAAGTAAATAATAATTGTTTGATTTTGTTTCGTGGCTTTTCCCTTTCATGGATTTAGCAATACACACAAGTTAACATTAACAGATAATAGATGAATACGCACGAAACGAGGTATGATGATATGGCATTTAGACCATTTGACGCCCATAATAAATGACCAAACAAATTTTTATTAAGTTCGCTGACAGAAAATTCACAATACATAAACGTAACCATTAGCCAGTCTATACAAGAAAAAGACTAATACTCCCTGCTGCTTAGCTTCTTTACTTGCTCATTGATATCATTATCATATTGTGCCTTAACAATTACAATTATTCAAAAATTCACTATTTTAGAATTCAAATGCTAGACGAGGAGCAATCATCAAAAAAGTATTAGTCCGCATAAAATCACTAAATCTAAATCACACAAACACATTTTCTCGGGTGAAGCAATTGTATTTTAATATTTTTAAAATCCGTTCCTCTCTTCTGTCACACGAATAGTGATATTTCAGAACAAAAATATTATGTCAAAACTGAGGGAAATTGCTAGATCATACGGAAAATGACTGTAGTTTGTGTTGATTTTTAAAGATTAGTTAACAACTGATGTCGCAAAAATCATAAAAACTAAAATCTTGGAAGTCATAATGCTGAAATGGGTTTGGTTTTATCTCGATAAATTTGTCAATTTGAAAATTATACATGAAGAATAATGTATTTCATCAATTATACCATTCGTTCATGGCCAATTCAACCCAGATGATCAGACATGCTAACATCCTAATCCTACACGCACATGCATTCCCCAAACTCTTCTTTCGTATTCGTAGTAAATGCAACTTACAAGTTAAGGTTCCATCATGAGGGTCGGTCGACGTTTTGAATTAATTATTGTCAGACACGACGCGCTCAATGAGGAATTATTGTCTTGAGTGCAGTTGTATTACCAACATTAATATTGTCGAAGTATAATGGCAATACCCTTACCTATATATGTATATATTACTTCACTTAACGTTAGACATACTTGTAAATAAATAAACTAGAATAATTATTATTCCATTCCATCTAATCTTCATACGATAAATTAGGAGAAGTTGTATACTTATTGAGTCATAGTTATCCTTGTATTGCCAGATTGTAACTTTTAATTTGTTTGTTGCTTATTTATCAAGTTTTAAAAATTAGTCACATTAATCATTAAATTTAGGACGGCTAAATTAAATCACCTAAACTAATTTCAAAGTTGAGTTGCCTTGAATTTATAATTTCAAATGTAGCATAGCTCCTGTCGGATGCAAGAAATTTTTGAGATTTTTTGGAAAAATTATAAGTTCAAGGTTTAATTAGTCGAGCTAGAACCAGAATACCTAGATTCATCAATTAAACTTTGTAGTTAACCTTATATTAAATCTTACCGCTAACCTTAGTTCTAAGAATGCACCGACAGCAATGCTGTTGTGATAAAATATTCTCTGTTTTTTCACATTTGGTTACCTGTACTCGTCTAACAATAAACCTAATTAGAGTCCACAACGCATCCAAATATTTAAGTACACACGCAAGTATTTGGACAATCTAGCTCATGGACTAGTAACTAGTTAGCTCTATCAGGTTCTAGCACGCTATGTTGAATGGAATCACATTTTAAATATGTATTTGGAAACAATGATATAATTCTAATTAAGAGATGTTCGGACGATGTTAAATTGTTAGTCTAAAGCTACTCGAAAGTTCGAATGGAGTTGAAAGCTACGGCGCATTTTTACACCTGAATGCTACCATTTATTGTTTAAAGTACAAAAGGCCACTTCATTGTTGTTTTGTCTCAACACATTTCGCTGACATTTTTTGAGTGCCGGAAAAATCTAGTCGGTTTTATTTGTCTTGGTTAAATGGATTTCAAATTCGGTTTGAATTTCAGTTGTATTTATATATTGTCGTCGTTTCAAGAGTTTATACATACCCAATTCGCAGTTCCTTTCATTATTGTCCCCTGGTCGTTTCGTTTCATATTGTATAACAATGTATTGTCTCGTTTGTTCCTTAGCTAATTTAGCTTAGCGGCAGATGTGTGTTAATTGATGTGCATGCAGTGGTGATTTGTGCTGATGTGATTAAATTGATGTGTGCTGGTGCCATGATTTCATGTAGGTTATTTTGGAAGATTAAGATCATTTGTACAGACTTTCCTTTTTTCAAACTTCCTAAGCAAAGACCGACGGGTTTTTCACAAGTGGAGTGCGGTGCGAATGTGCAATACTTTAGTACATTAGAAATTGTTTTTCATTCGTAGAATGGCTCCGACGACGGCGTATATGGCAGGAATAATGACCATAAGGAGAAGTGGTTGACTTGGCCGAGATGAAACTGCGGCTGGTGATGCTGAATATCTTCTTTGTCGAAACCCTGGATTTTCTACGTGGATCTTCCAACCCAAGTTGTTGTGCGTGTAACACTGTGATAAGAAAGAATTAAGTGCTACGATTATTTGTCTCCATCAACTTGCATTGCAGTGCACATAATGTGAGGGCTTAAAACAAATGTCCGCTTTCGCCTCTCTCCCAGTCACAGTCACAAGAAAGTATAGGAAAATCTGTTCTGTTTCTTTCAAATTATTTCTCAATTTTCATTTTCGACGTATTGAAAAGCTATGGCTTAAATGCACTTCAATCACAATTTACCTGGTAATACACCAAATCTGGCGTGTCATCAGCCACCGTCCAAGTAAGAACAGCTGGCTGACTAGCATCGTCACAGTAGAGGCGGAGAGTTTTCATGTAATCCTCGAATGTCTCGGACTGAGCAGATTTGTCAGTACTTTTGTGTTCATACTCACAGTAGCGCCCGGCTATTAAATACACACGCAATTAATTTAAATTCTTCATTTCCTTTTTACAACCAGTGCCTAAGTTAAAACGATTTGGGATTTGTTCCATGGGCTGTCCTTCAAAGCTGCATGTACGGTGCAATGTATTACAATCTGATTTACCATTTTACCACAAATTCATTTTTCCGACCAAAAGTAAGCTTAATGCAGCTGGAGAATAATTCGAAAGTTCAACAATGTGAATAATGGTTAGATTATGAGCCAGAGAATCATTAAGCATTATTTTTTCTAATAATAGTCAAAAATTCAACTGAAAATGCGTACCTGCTGTTGGGTAAGGAAAGCCCGCTGTATCATATGCGACGCCTGCGAACACTTTTTGCTGTCTCTGTTCGTATTCTTTCTTTTGTCCGAATCCACCCTCAATGCTATCTGTAATGTAAAGTGGGTGGTATCGGGCAGGATTCTTAGATTCATCACCTGTTGTAATTTTAAGATAAATTAAATATCCATTTTGTAAGTATGCTTCTTTTTAAATTGTTGAGCTCACCTCCTTCAACTATGAAGTTGTATGTTTTCCCCCTCTCTACATAAATCTCTGGAATCAAGAGATCATTGATGTACCATGCAATTCCCCAAGAAGGTTGACCTGTTGGAATTCAAATGGAATTGGTTCACTTTGATTGCTAAACCGTTCTTAATAAATTTAGTGCGAATTAAATTGTAGACTACATTTTCACGCGCCGTACCTCTTATCAAGTCAAATCCTGTTTGACAATTCCAAAGCGTAGCATTTTAAAAGAATAAAGAAATAAGAAAAGTTTGGTTGATGAGTACACGCAAAATTTTACACAAACAAATTTATCACTGCCATCCTTAAACTCCTAGCTTTTACCTGTAATTGCTGAGTACCCTCGGTTCCCGCCAGTGGGTCCTATTTTAGCAGTGAAATTCGAAACCCCTTCAATTATGGCTGGAGGCCAAGGCTTCAGTTTGTTCTCATCCGTGCTTTTCATGTTAGAAAAGTCATCACCCAAAAGACAAGTATGATCATCCGTGCTGTGAACAGAGATTCTGATATCCTCTGAAATTGCGAATTAATAAAATAAATGTTTTATAGCATTTTCATGGTTTTTCAAACACACATTCGCAAAAGGCTTTCAAAATGTTAAATCTTACCACTGTCTGGAGTTCTTTCTCCAAAGTGGTAGTGCGCTTCTTTCCGATTACTCAGTGTTCCAATTGCGACCATAATGTTTGTTTCCTCATCCAAAGAGATGTCAAATTTTGGCTGTAAATTATTGAAATGCTATTCATATGGCCTGTACATATAGCTTTTTTAAAATATTCAACCCACCTCACGAGCTTTTATTGGTCTTTTGAAAACTACCGTTGTAAATCCGTTCCTGCGATCACCGTCAATTACAGTGACGTCGTTTACACCATTTATCCTGGCATCCGGACATGCACCATCTTTTCCATCGCACTAAGTATTTATTTAAAAACCATCATATAGACTACCAAATGCATTTTATGGCTCTAAAAACTATCTTCCCTACCTGGGATTGTGCTGTCAAATAGTAATCCTCAGCATGAAACTTCCTCCGTTCAGTTGGCGTATAGTAAACAACAATCGCATCTGCTCCGACCATCTTTGTACGGCCTTTTACAGGGCTGAACCCTTTAGTTGAAAGTAACAAATTACAACACTATTTTGCACTGAATTAGGTCAATCGCATATTTAATTTTGTATATTACCAAGTGCAACATATTGTTCTTCCTTAATTTTGGCCGTGAGCTTAAACTTCACATCATCTCCATCCTTCTCCCATTGGATTTGAATCTTTCTTCCGTCTTGGTTGGAAAATGCCAATTCTTTGCAATTTCGGAAATTCTGTGCTGGTTTTCTTGTGTTTCTTATTGTTTTGCTTAAATATAAAGACAGATAGATATTTATATTTATATATGGCAAAAATCTAATGTACTTCTATGCTAGATTACAGGACTTAAGCAAAAAAGAAACTATGATAATTATATTTTGCATACAGACAAAACAACCAAGTCAGCAACTTACCCGTCCCGAATGAGAATGAGAATGTGGCCTATGTGTTGTTGGCCGTGGAAAAGAAAAGGGCCCGAAGTTTGGCTAAGCAAGAGCAGCAGATTCGGAGAGAAAGAGAAATTGTAAGCAATTCAGTCCACCCATCACCGTTTCATTTGAAAACACATTCATTTGCTCATCAGTAATTTTGATCTCAAAAACCAACTTACCGCTGCTTTGTATTGTCCCAAGAAAGGTGGCACATTGAGATTACTTGGTATAATAACATGCCCAAAATCTTGCTTGAATCTATAAAAATTGCATTGCAGCATGTGATACGCAGTTTAATGTAGTTACATAATGCAACACTTACCGGATACACCACATCCCGATCCAGTTGATGTCAAAAACGGTGAGGTCACCTGGAAGCGTTAACTCAATGTCTTCTCCCTCATACCCACGAAGAACATCCGTGCTAAAGATGCAAATACATACAAAAATACATGTTTTATTTTTCACATATTTAAACCATATAAGTGCTATAGTTCGACGTCTATATTAATTTTAGTAATATAGATAAATAAAGTATGCAGTTTGAAGGTAGTATTCAGAAATTCGCGCTACTGGAACTCGAAGCTTGCACACTTACCTTCCCTTCTCATTTGGAATCTTCTTTCCTTGAGAATGTGGTGAATTTCCATTTCCAACCCAAAAGAAAGCATCTGGTCCAGCACCATCGTAGTACAGGGCCGGAATGTAAAATGTTTTTGCATCCAAAATCGTAATGTTGCCGGACCTTAATCCGTGAGCCAGTCGCTTGAACTCTGGTAATACTTTCCTTTGTGGTGGTTCTAGCGTTGATGGAATGAAAATTTCTCCAAAGTTAACCTGCGAATTAAAGTATGATAATTACTTGATATCTGGCTTTCAATTAGGCTTTACCGGATACGCTTAAATACTATACTACCAGCATGCGCATCCGGCATTGTTACTATATAAAAATGCGCAGACTTCACCCTTTCATGCACTTTGTTAGATAATCAAACTCGTTTCCAATTTTTAAGTTGCCTTTTGCACATCTTATAAGAATTCTTGGTCCTTGATAATGAGGGTTTTAGAACTTAAGTTGTTGCATGCTACAGAAAACGTGTGAGCTAACCCGGGAAGAAGAAAGTAGTCGAGCTTTTCGCTCTTTAGTTTCGTTTCATTTCACTTTGCTCATCCTTTATGTCTCATCAGAGGGATTTTCGTTCTTAAGCTGACGGTAGGCTCGGAGGAAGAGAATGCAATCTGGAAAGTAGGTTCGTCGTACGTACTCCATGTAAGGAAAGTGTGAAAAAGAGGCAAGGCGGGAACAAGTGGGTACTTGAGAGAGTGCCGTTTCGAAGACGACGCCAATTTGAGATGAAAAATCTATCTGATAGCCTCCATTATTACCAGGGACTCAACCACTTCTTGTGAAAAGCCAGACAACCCTGGCCATGCATGGCTTTCCTTTCCTCCATACTTGCACGTGGATAAGATTAATTTTCCTTAAATAGACTCACTAACGCCTAGCCCAAACTTTACCCAACTCCCAATTATTTATCGGTTGGCCTTAATAGATTTGGCTTTGTTGACTGTCTCGCGGAAAGTAAAGGAACAACAACAATGCATTGTGCATTCCTGTTCTGGCAGGCCCCGATTTGAGCAAATATATTGTGTTAAGCGCCCAAATTATTTGGAATTCGAGAAACTAAGAAGTTGTGTTGTGTAATTTGTAATAAAATATCAATATCAGTAATTTGTATGAGAATGAGTAACATGTTTTGTATAATTTGTAATAAAATTTCAATATCCGTAATTTGTATGAGAATGAGTAGTAACATGTGTAATTTGTAATAAAATTTCAATATCCGTAATTTGTATGAGAATGAGTAGTAACATGTGTAATTTGTAATAAAATTTCAATATCCGTAATTTGTATGAGAATGAGTAACATAACAACAACAGGAGCTTGACTTCCTGAATATTTCTTCCGCCTCCACACCCAATTATAAAAGACCGTGGAGTCTAGTCCTAATCCCCCAATTTGGAGAATCATATTTCCCTCGAAATACTTTTTTCTGTTCTTCGTCTTTCATGACGGATACTACTCCTACTTGAGTCCTTTTCAAAACATTTATTATTAGAAATTCCGAACTCATGATCCAATATCATCACAATCTTTTAAATGGAAAATAATGACGTACGTACTGCGAATTGTATGAATGCGTCTATCCTTGATATGGTCATAGAATCCCAAGGCACAGTTTGACAACTTTTGAGATTCGCGTAGGCCTTCCAGGCACTACTGCACTGGTACGTGCTAAAAGGGGAATCGCTTGAAGGCTGAGTATGACAATCAACATCAAAAAACTAAATCCGCCTTCCCCCTCATACGGTAGGCAATAATGTAATGTAGGTGTGTAATGTAATATAATACATATTATATGTTGGAACGGTTGAGAGAGCTGAAATCTCATTTTTCGGTTCGAAGCACAGCCCCGTTCTCCTTTATCGTTGGAATCTGGAGAGAGAAAAGTCCCTTCCCCCATCCCCCCACATGAAGGAACATGAAAACGAACTCTAACAGCATCCGCCTCCCCCTTCCCCCCGAATGGAAAGAAATTGAGACAAAACGTGCCGCCATGAAATATTCATCAAAGTGCGGAGAAAGCAGCTTTCTTTCCACCACCACCACCCGGACTCTCGGAGTCTTTTAAAGAAGACGAAGAGGACGAAGAAAAAAAGGGAGCCCTTGTCACCCACTGCAATCCAGTCTTTCATTTCCTTCACTTTCTTCATTCCACTTCCATGAACTTGAGACAAACTCACCACATCGTGAACAATGAGATGTCTTCCTTCTTCCTCTCAGCAAAGACCAGTGGGCTTTAAGGGATTTTTAGTCAATTCAGTACGGGAAAGCAAAAATATATATAAGGGCGCGGGACCGGGAAATCTCTCGTGTTGAATTCTCGCTTGCAAAGTAATGCTAAAAATTAATGCGAGTTATCATAACACATAAATTTTGGAATTAACGTCAGGGAGGATGAGGGCAGGAAAGGGATGGAGCTCCAGCTTCAATTGGAAGGACTTGCATTTTATGTAGAAAAATAAAAACATCGGACATCGGAGCGCATGAAGCCATCCAAATATTCGTAAAATATTTAATTTAACACAAAATAGTTAAAGTTATTCACAGAGTTATAAATTTAGAGCTGACTGACCGCGACGGGCAAAATAGTAAGTTGAGTTTTGTGTAATTTTCCAAACTGCGCAGTAGTAAAAAAATCACATTTTACAAATTCCTCCGACTATAACCTTCAAAGATGATGTGATTTTACTCACATTAACGATAAGCAGTAGAAAATACACACGCTAAGGTGCAATTAGAGAAGACGAGGAGTATAAATGGGCCTCCGCCATTTTCAAACCATCTCCAACCAAACCATTTCTGTTTGTTGTGGCATACATTTTCCGTGACTGTGACTGCTAAAATGACCAGGTTAATTTGGCTAACTCTGATTCAATTTTATGATTCTTTGATTTTGATTTTTGAACTTAGTTGATAGCTAACACAAAATTAATTTAACAGACTACTTTTTCCTGTTCTACTAACAGTCGTCGTACTGTGCCATCATTCAACTACTGGTCAGAATTGGGATAGAATGTGCCGTCAACTTCAGCAGAACTGCAATGCGTGTGCAGTATACAGATCCGAATGTACGGAGGACAATCATGGAAATGTCAAACCCAGCAATCAGCCAGGCGTAATTCCATCCATTCCAGACTCACCAAACCCTGGACCTGGACCTGTGCAACCCGTCCCACCAAACCCATCGGTAATTTTTTGATACCCTCAATAATAATTGTTATCAAATATACTTGTTTTGATCGGAAACCAAGTTCATTCTGTAACTTTAATTATTTTTCGACTTATATTCCAGCCATGCTTCGTAATTGGAAAACTATGTGATACGAATGATGACTGTTGCTCACGGAATTGTAAAGTTGTGAAGATTAACATGGGTCCGGACTCGTATTTCACTCAGCGTGTGTGTCGTGACAAGTAAAAGATTTGCATTCCTCCATTTCAAATTGATCCCTGCTAAAGACGCGTGCTTGCTAGCGGCAAGGCTTGCTCATTGGCCATTCGTGAGGATTGGAACAGGTTGAAATCCTTGGGGGGCACTTTAGTCAATTTGTTTATGGAGCAATAAAATTATTATAGCCAGAAATAAACCTTTGTTACTCTGACTCATGAGCGAGCATGCCAACTTTTCAATTAGCGACTCTATAAAAAGTGTTTTTAAAGGCCAGGTTCGGTTGGCCCGTTTCGCACGAAGGGTCCGCCACGCAGTTGCAAATACTCAATACGTGAGTGCCAACATCCCTACGTGTGCTTTTGCAGAATATTGTGTTGTATTTATTGCCCTTCCGACAAAGAAATTTAAAACAGTCAAAATAGAGGTACTTGTTAGCAAAAATTGAAAACCTCAATCAGTAATTGATTAGGTACTTGTCACGGAATTGTCATCTTAATTTAATTTATTGCAGCTAAGTCAGGCTTAGCGAAACGCCTTGAGAGATTTCACAAAAAGTGGCATTTTATAAATATGGAATATATAATAGGTATGTTCTGGGTAGAAGCTAATTGATTTTATTCCTCTTTGTAAAGATATTACATAGAATTTGGCTTAGTAAGTTTAAAAAATAAACATAAGGCATACCGACCACTGAGCAAGTGTCGAGCTAATTAGTACGTTATAAGAGTAGTGAGAATCGGGACCTGACGAAAGGATTTGACACAAAAAACGGAGAGGAGCAATTCAAATTCTCAGAGTTGGTAAAGTTGTTCAGAGAGCTTCGAGCAATTAGGGAAAGATTTACTCAAGAGAGTCCCCCTGATTGCATCCTCTGTTAAAAGCTTTTTTAGTCCAGACTGATTCATTGTTAGCAATTCCGAATGCAAATATATAGGCAATTTAATCCTCGGGATTTGTTGTAGTGCGTACCTTCCCATTTCCAAGTTCAGAAGGGGAATACATACATTTAGGATAATTTGAGTGAAAATGTTCAGGGCATTTTTAATTTCCCTAATTTCTTTTTGCAATTGTTCATATATAAATAAAGCATCCGCTTCCGCCACACAGTCCAAAGTTATCAAAATTTGGTAGTTTCATCGCCCACGCATTCCTTGGCAATCACGCATGTGTTCATAAATTTTAATATTTACTATGGGAAAGCAGACGACGGGATGACGGGAATAGACTTGTTGACTCTTACCGTGAATCGACGGCACCAGACAGCAACCCTATGGAGAAAAAATACAATTAAAATGCCGGCATTAATTTTATAAACTTATTAACTTTTTAGTACAGGAAGGCAATATCGCGCCAGTTTCGAAAATAGTTGACGCAACAATTTGTATTTTATCATTTGAATTAGAAATGGGGAAAAGAAAGTTTTTTGAAGGGCAGCATTATATTGAAATCGGTGGAATTTTTCTTTGCATCACGGATGTGAAATGTGAATATTATTCTCCAAAGCTTGATAACATTGTTCATCATATTTCACGAACGCATGGATCCAAGAACAGGAAAAGGTATTTGCATATCCATCTAACTTGTGAGAAATTTTAAAGTCCAAAGTGAGAGTATGATTATTGTCAAAATTAGGAAAATAAGGGAAGGCAAGAACCTTACTGGTTTGAGGAAAAGGGCAAGAAGTAATGTCGTGTCAGCAGCAAATTTGATGAAGAAAGAGGGAAGCCTGTTCGCAATTCAAACCGTTGTCGATACGACATCTCAGCCTTTCTTGTTTATGACGAGTTTCGATACGAGTAATTAATTTTCTAGTCAATTGTTGCATGCATTCCTTAACCTAATATCACAGTCAGTTTACTTTCACCGGTGTCATTTTCGAATGTATCGCTTATTGAAGGTAATAAAATCTCCAAGAACCTGACAAGGCCTTACTACGGACACGTCTACATCTTGTACAAAGTAGCAAGTGATGCAGTGGACTCAGGCTTGCATGATATGATCCAAAATTACAAATGTTCTCCCGAATCTAATGCTGTCTACATTTATTGCGGCACAACTGAAACTAGTCGCCCTTGTCTATCTTTGAGATCTGAAGGATCTGTACTTTCAGTAAAAATGGGCGAAGGTTATACTTGCTATGAAGCGGTAATAAACATTATCATTTCGCACTTTTCTATTTGCACATTTGTTCTAATTAAGTTTAATATATATGATTTTAGTGTATTGCCTTCAGGGAAGGATCAACTGAGTACAACAAGTACCAAGCTTTCTACTGGGCACATTTTTGGAAAGTAATTTTGTAATAACATTAGTACAGTAATGTAATAATGTTAATACAACAATGTAATAACATTAATAATTAATAATAATCTTCATTTGCAGACATTGTCAATTTATAAGGATATGGTGGCTACGCCTACGGGCCTTCAGTTTAAAATTTTAAACGCTAGTTTGCACTGCAAAGGGGATTTCGAAGGAGACCTACAAGTAGAGGACAAGGCTGTAGCGGCAACGTTAGCTTTGAGTGGGAAAGAATTATTTCCTTTCCCCGAACATCTTCTCCCACAAAACAAACAGATGCTTTTCAAACATTTTAATTTATCCTAATGTTAGAAAAAGATCTCACCATTTGATGTCTTTGAGCTTGTAGCCTGGAGGAAGTTGAAGCACAACGTCTTCTCTGTCGAAATCTCTCAGAACTGGAGGATCCCTAATAAATCAAAGGATCAAGTTATTTTTAAGTTCAAATTAAACGGGATATGATTGGTAAGGTGCATAGAATCTGCACATTAATGCTTTGAGGGCGTACTGTCAAGTCGGTCATAGGCAAACCATATTTTAACTATCGCGTATGAAAGCACTTAACATTAGAATTCCATTTAATAAATTAGAATAATAGGGTGAACTACTTGTATTCAACTAAGTTTTGGGTTTCTGTTCCTGAGTTTCATATTTCCAGTTTAATTCATATTCAAATTGACATGAAGCAATTCGCGAGAGAAAATGCGCACTTTGACAAGTTTCACATTAAGGACAGGCAATTGTGACAGTGGGGAAATGACGCGGGACGGGATTATGACCCTAAAATTTGAACTGTGGAAGAAAAGTGGGAGGAGAAAGGGATGGAGGATTCGGATGGAAGTGAAACTCCTGCACAATTCACCCGTAAAGTTTCATTATCAAATTGAGACTTTTGTCCCGTGCAATTTGGACTCCCCGACTCATCATCATTCCTCATCTCAACTTCTGACAGCTTCCATTAACTAAGCCATTTTCAACCTTCAAGTCAACACCACCACGTCGATTTTCACACGATTGCATCATAGAACTGAGGGACCTTATGCTGAGAAGTTAACAACTCACGCCATGCCATGCCATGCCATGGCTTTCCCTTTTGGAACTCGGGTTTATCCTCGTCTATTTTAAACTAATGCGGCTAATGTTGTAGTGTAGAAAGTTATTCACCACTTCTCCACAATTTCCCAAAGACCCTGTCTCTCCTCTTACATACAGCCTAGACCTCTAACTAAGGATGAGTGCCTATCCTTTAAGTGTGAACTTGATATTTGGAGCTTAAGCCAAGGGAAAAAAAGTAATTATGTAAAATCCTCTTTTATTCAGGATTTGTCCCAGTTTTGCGAAGCGTGGCGTGGCGGGAGAAGGAACCAGCGCTAGCGTTGAAAAAAAAACTTTTTATTCCAACTCAAGAATAAAACTCTGGAGGGAGAAGTGGATAAATGTTCACGCCTTTGTCATTCTGAGCGGGAACCCCTGAAATTCGCTTCCTTTCGTCTGCGGCTGTTGTCACGCCGCGCCGCGACGCCACGCCACGCGCTTTCACAGCAGAGTCCGTGGCATCGGCATCCATTTTGGTTTCTATCTTCCCCATCATCATCAAGTGTGGAAAAGGAGAAGAAGAGGACCCATAAATAAACCTAAATATAAGACCCAGTAGTCCCACATCGACAATTTCTCTCTCTTTTCCTCTTTCGAGTCCCTCTTTTTGGACATAGAAGAGTTGGGAGTAAGTCCTGGGTCAGGTTATAAGGAATCCTAATCCCAAAACTGCAAAATGGTTTATTCGGCGAATGGCGAGGGGTGCGTGCGTAATGCGTGCTTTCACTAAAATTTGTATTCATTGCTTTCCAGGGTTTTCGTTTCCAATGCAAAGTTTATTGGCATTGGACCAGATTTTCTTCATGCAAATATAGCTTTAATCGCATTTTAGCAATTAAAAATTTGCAAATTACAGAATCTCTTGAAACCATGAGCCAAAAACATCATCCTCACTTGGTAGAATTCAAAATTTCTATTATTGAATTGGAATTTTAAACCTTAGAAGTTAGAAGAGTGGATTACCCTTACTTAACTTTACTAACGAAGGGAGGAAAACCTGAGATGCTGAATATAATGATTGTGAGTGCGCGCAATGCGCATCCCGTAGCATAAGAAGGATTTTTTGGATCCCGTATTTCTGTGCTTTAATTGTTTGTGATAAGCACTCCAGGTTAATGGACGCTGCTCCACACTCACATTGCGTGTCAATAATTGACCTGGCAAAGGGAGAAAGGCGTGGGATGTTTACGGATTGGAAGGATGTGACAGTTAGGATGACTCGTTTATTCCTGTCAACCAAAATGAAAGGACTGTAGTGTGTATCGTATCACGTTACGTTGTGATTGTGGATGAGGAGAACATGCGGATTGTCTTTTACACAAAGGAATCCCTTGCCAGTTGAGATAATTGTATTAAATCATATCCTTTTCCTCAGCCTTTCTTCTCTTTGAGAAAATGCTCGTCTTCACTCGACAATCACCAAAAAGTTTATTTGTTGAGAAACGGATTACATTGATAATTTCTAATACAATTACTTAAAAGTGCTTTTGATGTTCATTTGTTCAAGTCATGGAGGCCAAGAGAATCACAAGTATGAAAATAAGACAATTATAAACCCAGAATAAGTTTAACACAAAGTTTTGAATAAGGATAATATATGCTACCAAAATTCGAATATTGGTGGAAACCGAACCTTCGGTTTACTACGCATTTAGTTCATTTTCCTTTACTACAACGTTGGCAAATCAGATAAATCCGCACAGCTTATGTACAAAACCATAACTAGCGTCATGTTGAATGCACAATAATCCGATTCTAAATGTGTACAATGTGTACAAGGGAGCAAACTTTTTCTTTGCCATAAGGATAACACAATAGACAACCGAATGACAAACGGGACATGGAGACAAATTCTGGGCTGGAAAATCCTTCCTACAAACGTCTTTCCCTTCCTAGGAACTCCATCGCATCAAAGCACAATTTTTAAGTCCTCCTCATCATTCAACATCATTTCAGAACCGACGACAGTGGAAAAGGATTACCGTAAATACTGGATTGAGTTCCCGGGCTTGGGCCGTATTCAAATTAAATCTTTATTCCATTCCTGAACTACACATTAAATCTGATACCACGAACCCTGATCGAGATATTTACGGTGAGATACTGTGTCGTACATACAATTCGTCTGAAGAAGATTCTATCGATTATTTACGTACATGGAATTTCACTTGAGCTGTTTATTCTGTACGTAAGCGAATACTCGAATGGAACTTCAGCACTTGCCATGAAACTAATGAATTTGCAAGATTCAAACAATTCATCGAAAGGTAAGCTCGGTGGTTGTAGGACTGTGGCTTTACAACCCTTCCCCCTTTCAATAGAGGGATTAAAACAATTAGTGCAAGCTTCAAGTCTCTTCTTCTTACACAAAATCTTGGAATTAACAATTAATTATATCAGTTTGCAAATAACATTCTGCATTTCTTATGATAAGGCTTAATTGCAGGTAAAAAATTTTAATTATGTGCCGTTCATATTTCTTGCGGGTTGCAATTATGCCATATACCCTCTATAGATCCAAAAGCAACACTCCCTATATAATACAATGTATAGCAAAATAGTATAGCAATCCCGCAATTTAATTAAACCCAGATTAGCCCTCCAGGCATTTAATATCCATTCCAGTAAAGTTCCTTTCAGGGAAAGGAATAATATTAACCACGACTACCCCATCAGGAGGGAAAAGGTAAATCTTGAATCAACGGAGCATTAACAAAAGTCAAACGGAACATTTAGAGGAAGAGCAAATACAGGACTGGGGGAGCTCAGATGATCATGAGATACATCTCGTTACTCGCGAGACGACTTTCAGCGCAAAATGGAGTTTTGAGTGGAGGAAAAGGAATTGGAATGAGTGCGGACGGAAGTTTGAAGTCGAGGACTGGTGGATTTGGAGGAAAGGACGGATACGGTTCCGTACGTAATATGGTGGAATGAAGATAGAAAATGGGGAATGAATGGATCATGGGAACGATAAACGTTGACTTGAAGCTTCGGGACTGAAAAGTCAAGAAAGTTTGGTGGGGAAGGACTCGGGGATCTCTAATGCCTGGCAGTTGTTGAAATGAAACTGAAATGCAATGAGAAACAACTCCGCCCGTTCCATGTTCTGAAATTGCCTTTCCTTCGTCCTCGTGAAGATCGCAAACAAATTTTGAAGGCATTTCCCCGCCGTCTAGTCTCTCGTACTCCCATGCATTTTGCAGTTTCCAGGATCTCAATTCAACGACATTTCTACTCTTCCTTTCATTCTCGTTTAAACCAACTCCATACTCCCACTCCGAGCTTACTGTTGCTCTTCTCTCAGCTTCAGGATTTTTTTCCCATTTTCACGGTGTAGCTGATACATTTCGAGTTGGGAAGGAACTATATGTACAATGAATCGGGTGGGATTTAGTTACCCAGCATTGCATTGGTGGGAATGTTCAGGAATCCAGAACCGCTTCCCTTGGGACCACTTTATGGGGTTTTCCTCATTTATCCAGATACATTTAATTTTCACTGGACTTTTACTGTAATAATAATACTCATCTACTGCGTTAGTGAACAATGGCGCTTAATGCGAATACACGTATGTATTAAAAATGTGTTCAATTTAAATGTGTGCACACGTTGTACAGACCCACCACAACTCATGAACATCAATTCTAATACATGTATTTTTTAATTCATATTGTGTCGTCCTAACTCAACGTAAACTTGTAGGTAAACCGTGGCTTTTATATTTATAATTTATATTTAAGTTTTTTTTAAAAATTAAACATATCTATTGGCGAATTCAAATGTACACCCGCCACAACCTATCCGTTTGGAACGTTATTCTGTTCCTGATCACTTTTCTGCGTAGGACGGGAATCCGAAAGGGGTGGTTTTATTCCTGGACAAGTTCCGAATTGAAAAGGAGAGGATTGAAATTTCATAAGCTCATAAGTACTGGAATACATGGGGAATAAACCCTCGTTCAATTCAGAGCACGTTTGAGTGCACCATTTGCCTTGCGGTAGCGGGAGGGAGGAGAACTGGGAGTAAAATCCTTTTCCGTACTTTCCTACGTGAGGTTTTCATCTCCAAACTTTCACCTCAACTCAGAACCGGAAACGCTTCAAGTATCCCAGCCCCTCCCCAAATAACCATGTACGAATTCGAGATCATTTTCACACGACATACTTTTGGAACAGAATTTTCGCATTTAAAAAGTTGTAATCTAGAGAACTTAATACAGAGGAGCATGGAACGGGCCCAGCAATCCAGTTGTCTGCCTAACGCAGAAACGAAAATTCATTTGGTTCATTTCCTGTTCATTGCATTCATTAATTCCATGATCCAATTGTCCTGAACCACAATGCAAAGTTTTCCAACAAAGCCAGTCAAAATGAGGAATGAATAGGAGGCTAACGAGATATCATCAAAAAATGAATTTAAAAAAAGTAATTACTTTGCCGTGTATGTATCTGGATAGGGAACGATGACACCGTTGGGTGATGGTTGACTGGTCTTTCCAACCCAGAAGAAACCATCTGAAAAGCAAACAAAAGACGGCCACTTCTTTTTAACAAGCTTTAAAAGGAATCTCATTTCCACACAAGAACTTTTTTTCAACTGAATTCAACCAGATCAATATAAAGTTTAGAGAAAGCTTTAATCTTTTCTCTGAAACGTTGCGTATTTTGGGGATGAAAAAACTTTTGAGTTCACTAATTAAGCGAACCCGGGATCCCTATCCCGGACTCATAAGCAAGAGGCTGGAAATGAGTCACAAGGGAAAGAGAAAAGCAGATTTGCATTTAATGAACTGCCATACTGACGGAATGTATTGAAAACCGTTATACTGGTAATGTAACGAGTAAATTATCTATGGGTACGGCTAAGTAGTTAACATTAGTTGTATTAGTTGTAATATTTGCATACCTGGACCAAGTCCATCGTAGGAAAATCCCTTAATAAAGATTGTGTCGTCGTCTACTGCATAGACTGCTCCTCCAACTTTATGGGCGTAGCTATTAAAATTCCCGATCAATTTTCCGTAGTACTCCGCTCCGTCCACTGTGAAAACAGGAATTAGTGTTTATTAAAGGATCCTCTGGCGGCAACCTGCAAATCAAGCTTATTTTCTATCTTATAATTAAAAAATTCAACCGGAGTTGAAATCCACGCTAAAATTTCGTATTAATTCACACCCTATTTCGAGGATTTGATCACCGAAATTCTTCGCGAAACTGTGTTAATTATTTATTCCACACGTCCTCATCACATGAGGCACTAACTAGCCAAAAGTGCAAACCATTTTTTATTTGACATTTAGCAAACTAAAACGATTTCCAGATATCCAAGAAATCACTTAAAATAAAACCCATCCATTTGCACCTTCACCATAAACTCCGAGAAAGAAACGTCAAAACCAAAAGACATTATTGAAGCCTTAAATGGCCACATATTAAACTCCTGACTGTAATATAAATGCAAACCCCCCATCAACTTTATTAGGAGTCACAAACATTAAATTGATTTAAACTCCTTTTCCGACTCTTGGAAACTAAAAGGGCGGGTGAAGAAAGAACTCCCCTTAATGGAAACCTTCGGGGGAAAATTCCATAATCGAATGTGGCTCGGAGCCTTATAAATAGAGTGGGAGTGGGGCACATTATAAAGCTATAAAATCCCACTCCGTGGATGCTGGTGAATCCCTCTGGTTTTGTGAACTCCTCACTTCTGGTGAAAATGCTTCTCCCCACAGATTGATTCCATTATGAAGAAATTTCATTTTCATCTCATTTCATTTTCTTCGTCTCCGATTAACTCAACTTGAATTCGACTTCTCCCTTGCATCTCCCGCGTTCGTTTTTTGCCTGTGTCAATTCCTCCGACCGAATAAAATCCAAATCTCCAATAAAGAATGGTCTGCATTAAATCCGTTATGGATTTCTAATTTCACATAACACAGCACAGCAACTACATTAAGCCCCGTTTGGTCTCCCCTCCCGTAATGTGAGCATCAAACACGTTAATCCATTTTTATAGCGCAGTACAAAGCGCCTCCTACGCTAAAATATGCTTTCCCTAATGTGTCAAAATGCATATGGGTCTCAACACAGTAGCATCTCATTTATCCACACCCGCACACACTCGACTAGGCCTAATGCTTTCAACACTCGTTAAATCCCTTCCCCAATTTTCATCAAAATGTATGTGAATCATCATTTCTACTTGCTTCGTCGACGCCGTTGATTTTTTTATAAATGTACACTTCCAAACTGTAGTTAATTTGCTAGTTACTTCATGGTAAGTAGTCATTATAGTTAATCAATGGTGAAGTTTTAAAATAGTCAAGATTTAGACTGTAATGCCTGATGCGTCGCTCAAAACACTTTGATTTTTGAAAAAAATGTAAAATATTTCCTCTTTAAACAATTTAGAACCTTAATGCCGCTGGATAATTAGAAATTATACCGTTAAAAGTCAATATTTCAATTAAATTTAGTTTGATGGACCTGGATTTAGTGCTAGTAAAGGCACTCAGTTGGTTTCGATGCAATAATTATAATTTTCTTAATGCAAACAGCCTTGCATGGCGTTCCAGACTTAAACAAATGAATGCGACGATAGAAGGGGCTGACATTGAGTCAGGCCACCCATACAAATTGGCACGGCGCGGCACGGCGAAGTGAATCCACCCCCAATTTCGCTTTCATTTAATTTGTTTGTTTGGAAAAGGAAGAAACAAAACGAGTAAACTGGGAGTGTTGATTGACACAAAGAATTCCTCTCCCATTTCATTTATTTCCCTGCCTTTCTATTCCTGTCCATGGTATTCATGCACTGGGTGGGAAGGAGTCGTAGAAGATTGATGAAGTGAAAACTGAGTCTGCCCCCTTCTTGTTGTGTCCTCGTCCCTGTCACAAAATCAGAGTCGCTCATGCAGTTCCTCAGTTATAGTTAGCATATGAAAGGGTGAAGAAAGTTTGAACGACGGAGGAGGGGAGAGTGGGACTGGGTTCACTTGGATGGGTGCTCTTGACTTCAAAATGCTTTTCTCCGACTTCATTCTCGGCTCCGCTCCCTCAAGTCATCTTCTCCCCCCAATGAAATTCAACCATCAGCAAATAGTAATATCAAATTCATCGATCTTGCTCATATTCATGACTTCCACTCACACCCGGGCCTACGCCTCTCTTTTTAACGCTGCATCATCACATCCGATCATATTTTCTGCGTACGTCTTCATTCGTATCGTGGTTTTACAGTCACTGCACCCCCCTTCCAAATTAGATACACATAATTTGTGATATACCATTGCATTTTTGTTGCAATTTGAAATATCTTAATGAGAACTTCAATTAAATACATACGAACAACGCACGAGGCTGAGGCTGCTGTGTTATTACTTAAACCATAAGCGAGCAGTGCGTAGTTAGTTGCTTTTACTGTTACGGCGTGTAATACTGTGATGTGGAATTTGAACTTCCACCAAATCCAAGCTAGTGAATTCAAACATAAAGCCCCAACTCCCGCAAGTCAACTCCCAAAACATTTATCTCCAAAGTTTGGGAAAGGAAGGGGGGGACATGGCAATTTTCCTTGAACTGGGCCGTGGGACATTAATGGTAAAAGGCACATGAATGATTGCTCGCTCCTTGGGTTGGAGTTGACACTATGCAAAACACTTTATCATTTTCTCATCCTACGAGTCCTGTTCGTTACAGGAATCTGGGGGACCAAATATAGGCGTTTATTACAGATCGTTTGTAGCCAAATCACAGCAGAGTTATTTATCACAAAAATTCTATTCTAAATGTCCATGTTTCTCTGAAAAAATTCCAAAAGAAGCGTTATATTTTGCTCGTATTTAATATAATTGTGATCATATTCAGTCAAAAGTAAACTAACATTAGAAAGACGTGTGTGCATATTTCCACGCAACGAGTACATATATAGCGAAGTCGGAAATGAATGTGTAATCGTACAATTTCCCTAGGCAGGCAGACCAGGCCATAAGTCTCTCGTATGATTCAATTCAATTAAACTGAGCCCGAGACGCAAGGAAATAATAAATACGAGGGAGACGTTATTGCAGAAGTCGGAGGGAGATTTGTATTCAAAGCATGGATAAGCAAATATTGAATGCATAATAAAAATGTATGTGCTGGCAGTTGGACTCACATCCATCCCTTCCCATTGTACGTACACTAAACACATCATCTCCTTTCGAAACATATTTCCAGCATCCCGCTCGCGTCCCCACCCTCATCGCCTTCAATGCATTTGAATTTTCATATTGAAAACTTTCTCGGGGGTTAGGTTTCTCGCCCGGAAGGCAAGGAAAGTCCCCAGCCAGTATGTATTAGTGAAAGATAATACTTTTGAATAGTTTACAAATTGGAGGGCTGTTTCTACGCATGCTCCGAGTAGGACAAACTCATTGGATTCCAATTCTAGAATTATGCTCCTCAGCTTCGGATAAGTACAACATGGGAAATGGGATGGAGAGGATCGGATCCGGGTTCATATGATGAAGGCTTTAGGTCTGTTGCCAGGCAAAAAGCAACTGACGACGACGACGGCGGGAGTTAGCGGGTAATGAGGATAGTCCTCCGTGGTAAAGATTCAATTCAAAGTCAAAATAAATAGGGTTGTATTGGAGGAGGAGTAATATTATATTCTGAGCAGACAGGGCTTAAGTGTACGAGTACGAGAAATACATAACTCTGTTTCCGTCCATCCCAATCCTAACAAATTCCCTCCTCATCTTTTCTCAAATTCAATAAAGGGAGCTTCGGTTCGGGTTCCGGGAGCCAGGTTTTCTTTATTACTTCATTTTCCTTATGAGGTTGCCGACTGACTGGGGCTGTCTTCTTGTCTTCACGGTTGTATGCTTTTCTTTTATGAAGTACAGTAAATACTGGAGCCAAATGTAGAAAGCAAATAATAGGATGGAGGCAGAGCAGGGGCATACGGCGTATCTTATAACTAATAATGTCTCTAATCTAATTTAATTGTAATTCATGGAAAATGTAACCAGGGAACAATATATAGACGCAATGTGAAAATGTGATCCTAAAGGATGCTTGGTTTTACATGTTGACGATTTGAGCACGCACTCGTTTATTTTATCAATTGAGTAATTTGAATTCTCAGAAATACAATGAAGGGTTTATGCCGGAATAGAGCCGAGAATTTAATTTCTGCACAGCGTTATCTCCAATTCACCAATTCCAAATCTAGCAGCCGTACGTCTTTTTTCTATAAAAGGCTGAAAAACAGTTATACGATCAGTTTTAATTCTCGAGATTCAGGCTTGTGTGTAAGAATTAGTGAATTGTTACTATTTTTTGCAAGGTGGATGTTATTTGAGCATGCTCATTATGAACATTCGCAAAATGGACTCCGCATTATTTCGAAAACTACATTATAATATTGTGCAAACCTCAAAGAATGAGTCGAAACCATGACTATTGGGCGAAACCCTGATTCAGATTGTAAAAAGTTGATGAAGTCGACTGACTAAAGGTGATAAGTCGATGGAAATGATTGAAAGAACGGGGGGAAAGGGTAGGATGGCTAAGGAATGCATGTAATATCAGATAAAAGGTTGTTGAACAACGGGCGTTGGATGATGACAGATAGGACACTGACGTGACGTCGTTGGACGGACGGACGGAAAGAAAAGAACTCGGGACGAATTCCTGAGTCACCCGCCTTCCAAGTCTCGAGAACAATGGGGGCACGGGGAGCACAATACAAAATACTCAACTCCCATGCAAAACTTCATCCAAGACAACCAACGACTTTCACTTTCCGCCTCTCTCTCCTTCATTTCTTACTTTTCTCTTAAAAAATGTCATTGGATTTTTTTACAAGGCTTCCTTTTTACCAAGTCAACCGTCCATGTGGTTTGCTCTGTCAAACCCCTTCCCCCTCAAAAACTACGTAACGTGGATTTGTACTGCTAAAAAACTACATGGGTTTGTGGATAATATTTATTCCCTGTACAATTTAGAAGGACTGGGTTTTTGTAGTTTCTGTTTTTAAAACTACAATTTCAACTACAAAACATGATACCTGCTGGGGATCACCTGAAAGAGCAAACTGTAATAATAGTAGTTTTTAAATGACCATTTATTAAAATAAATGAACGGAATTAGCTCATTGGAGCTGAAAGAGAACACCGCCAATTTATAAACCCCTCAAAATTCAAGTGTCCGAATTTCATATTGTCCAAATGCAGTACGCAGAGCACACGCCGAACGCAACGGCACGTTTCCGGAAAACATTCCATTTAAAATCCGAGTTCCACACCACACGGAAGGACAACAAACACATTTTCCCATCTCCACAAATTCCCGGAGCGCCACACGCACGCATCAACATTAATCCCGGTACGTGACTGAAGCCATATTTTGATTTAGCTACGCACTCAAATCGGTCAGTGACCATCAAAATCCAGACAAGAATTGAAGGGAATGGATGAATGATTCCATTTATCAATCTCAGCTTCAACCCCCTTCCAGCACCTCTGGTTTTGAGCAGTTTTCCCAACCAACGGCAAGGATTCCAAAGGCTAAACAAACACGGGTCGATTAGGCCACCATCAGTGGCCCTGGTCTGTCTTCTTTGACTCCAATCCACAACGTCGGACCGCCATGTGCTTCCCTTCTACCATGGAAAAGGATGGGAACGACTTAAAGCTTTGAGTAAATGGACTAAAACGCTCAACTCTCATGCTTTCATCAGTTGATTGTGGTGTTTTTGGGCAAATCGGGGAATGTAGTCTCCCTTATATCCGCTTTCCACGCTCCTCTCGTCCGTCAATCCCTTGCAAACGACAAGACAAGCCAGACTCTCACGCTTTCATCAGTTGATTGTGGTGTTTTTGGGCAAATCGGGGAATGTAGTCTCCCTTATATCCGCTTTCCACGCTCCTCTCGTCCGTCAATCCCTTGCAAACGACAAGACAAGCCAGAAAATCGATCGGATTCCACGATGGCACAAATGGGAAAACGGTTTACCTCCACGAAACCTGTCTGCATTACATCACTTTCCTTCCTCATCCTGTCTCTCTCCTGTGACCCAGGATTTTTTCTCCATGTTATTCCAACAAAAAGAAAATTTACCTCCACGAAACCTGTCTGCATTACATCACTTTCCTTCCTCATCCTGTCTCTCTCCTGTGACCCAGGATTTTTTCTCCATGTTATTCCAACAAAAAAAAAAAAAAATTCGAACTGTGTTCAAATTGTCGGTCGTGCCGTGCCCTGCCATGCCAAATACATAAAAAAACTGCTGCTGCTATACAAATGTACCGCCAGTACCACTGTGGCACAACTCCATACTTTTTTGGATGGAAAAATTCAACAAAATGGGAATGGGATGGGAGTGCCTGAATTTCAATCCAAGAGGAAGGACGACTTGGTCCTTGGATTCAAGCCACGCAAACTGGAAGTGAACACTTTTAAGTTTGCATTGCATACATTACATTACATTTTGGTTTGAGCGTTTTATTCTTTGGAGGAATGATCATGGGACTCCTTTCAATTTCCTTTCTCCAGTGGAGGAATTCAGGGGCTTGGAGGAGAAAGCTGCAAAATACTCCCTGTGCTCCCGGGTNAAAATACTCCCTGTGCTCCCGGGTAATGCACTTTCATGGGATGGAGCCCGCTGGGAATTTGAGTCACTTTCAAATCGTTTCCTTCTAGAATCGAGACCCAGAATCTCGTGTGCCCTGTGGTGCAGGAATGGAGTTTGGGGTTTGTGGGTTAAAAAGATATCAATCAAATCACTTGCGTGTGTATTAAATGAAATGCTATGATTTTGAATAGAGTTCCGGTATTGTTAATATTTGCGATTTTGAGTATTAACAACACAATGAACGTGGGGCTACTATAAAATTCTGACAAATCCCAGGCAAGATTGCTAGGAAAAAAGAACTTATTTTATATCTCAACTCACTGAGAGTGAAGTACGATTTTTTTCTTTTCTGAGGATGACGTGAAACATCAAATGCATAATAATAGCCATAGGATCCTCGTCTGAATTGTTCAGCATTGTAAATCATCAGGAGGGGCACTGTCGACTTAAAAGTCAATTCTTTGAATAATATAATTGCTACCTATTGGGCACCTGCCTTCAGGTTCTGAGAAGCAATAGTAAAATTTAAAACAAACACAATTCAACGAATCCTCAATTTTATCGCCAATCATGACACTAGCTTAAATCTACCATGATTAATGTTCCTTGGCACAAGCTTCTAACTACGCCTCAACCCATACAACAATTCCGAATGGTGTGAGGTAAATCCTGCATGAGAACAAAATGAAATTGAGAAAGGATGAGAGTCCAGGTTTTGTCTGTCAAAACGAACTCCCCACGAATGCAACTGAATGAAATCAAATTGAGAAAAGAAAAGCTTTTACAGATTCCTTCGGCTGCATTTTTGAGATGGGTTGGGGTGTGGAAAATGTGTCATCGAATGCAATCGGACTCAATGCCTGCCCTTGTTTAGCACAGCACGGAAGAGGAAAAGAAGGATGTCGGCTTTCATCTATTGAGTAAAAGCAGCTGCGAACGAACGTAGTGTGGTGTGGAGACTTGAGAAAGTCACAGAATCAAAGAATCAAACGGAGAAACCTAATCTGATGGGATTGACCACAACAAAAGCCAAGAAAGTCATTTTTCCTCTCCCTAAAGCCACCTTTCCCAGGATTATTTGTGTGGTAGGAAATCCGAGGGGCTGGACTGTAACGGACGGGGGAAAGAAAATCGGGAAGAAAGCCCGAAGCGAAGCTGTCTGGAAAAGATAATATATTTTTTGGAAGGATGGCTGAAGGAAAGGACGTGAGGAAAGTGATAGGATCATTAGCGCATTGGATATGGTCACTGATACGTCATTTTGGCGTGGAACAGCGATTTATTCCTTATGCGCTCCAGTTACGCGCTTTCTACTAAAAACTGAGACTCAAGGCGAAGCCCCTGTTTGGCTTCAATGGTTTCACGTATGAAATTTGTATTATGACAGGGACAGGAAATTCAAGCAATGTAATATCATCCAGAGGAACAGGGGGAGAAACGGGCTGGATTCCTCAAACAATGATGTACTGCATGAGTTTTGCTTTGTAATCCCTCCTGTACTGCCACTACTCCCTGCGTCGGGACTGGGTTTCCTTTCCGCGGGCCCCTCCGTTTTATTTGTACATCATTGGATTTTGCTAATTATAATTATAGCAGACGGAAGTGCAGGCCATAATTCAACTTCAAAAGTTCTCCGGTTCCACGCCTCCACTCTTTTACCGCATCAGATTTTCCTTGTTTGACGAGGCTGGGCCTGTCGTCGGTTCTTTAATTCTACTTCATTCTACGCCCTAAGTCTTTATTTAGATCTAATTTAGAATTAATTATTATTAAAATGCAGGAAATTTAAGAACATGGTTTTATTTGATAGGCGCAAAGAAATTATTGCAAAGAAAACGCTTATCCAACTAATTTTGAAGCACTTAGCTCGGATAGTGATTAAGGAGCTCTTGCTCAACAAACTTGAGCTTCTATGAGTTTATATATTCTTAACCTTAGATGAACCTTTGAACTTATTTAGAACTTATGGAAGGTACATATCCATCGCATTCAACGATTCAACCTTGCCAATACTTATTTTGGTAACTATTAACTAGGCAGCACAAGCACAATGAGTACTTCTCAAAATGTACTCAATTTTCTCTATTCGATAAAAAAAAGGTATGCTAATTGGTGTGAATTATGGTAATGCGCAGCGCAGTAGCATTGAACTTATGGGGTTGTAATGTCGAAATAAATTTGACTCTGTCTGCCTTAAAATGGGATAGGTTAAGCCAAGCACGAATCCCCAACACGAACACACCAATTACTTTAATACATGCAAAGGAAAGGATAATATTATGACAATAACATGATTCATCACAAAGTTCA
>JAAXYW010000256.1:0-47165 GCA_036851895.1 Orthonychiurus folsomi
GTACATACACAGAAAAAAAGTGTATTTTATTGTCAACTCCACCAGTAAATAAATGGAGGTTAGCCTTCCAGTTGCAATTGAATCTCTACCACATCACACACTAACAACTGGCCCAATCTCCCGCCATACGTACGTACATGACATCCACTGTACACATTCCTACCTAATTTCCAGAAAATAAATTTCCTTCCAGCAGAAGCCTCCCTCATTTCCACCGCCGCGCCAGCACAGATAAGGATTTGTGACGGGAATATTTTTTTCCCCTTTACCCGAACCTCGTTTTCATATACAAACAAGTAGAATTGGAGGTTGGATTTCTTAAAGAAGAAAGTGAGTAGCAGTCAGCCCAGCTAACTTCTTTGGATAAAAATCCTTGTCCTTATACATACGCGTCCCAGTCCCCAAAAATAAAAAAAAAGATAATAAAAAAACGCCGTTTTTTAAAGCCTTGATTGCTTCGTCAGGTGCACCTCTTCATCTCACCTGTAACAAATCTCAAGGAGTAAGGTAACGTAACTTAATAGGGATGGGGATGGTAATAACACAGGGCCAGAAGGGATGGGGGATTTTTGGATGAGATAATCACCAGGCTTCGTTGGTTGGGGAATGCATTCGTCGTCCTCTTACGCGTACAACGTACGAAAGACGATGTCTTCTTCAACAAACCCATTAATAAAAGGAAGAGAGATGAACACACTCAAGGCGATGAGGTGGAAAGGATTTAAATTTTGTATTCTTCGTTGTTTTTTTTCTTCTTGTGTTGTGTATTTATGTATGCAACGCAATGCAATGCAACCCCTCGTTTGTGCGACTGTCAGTTTTTCATATAATTTTTTAATATTATTTGATGTAAACGATCCTAAGTCATTAACGAACCCTATTTTCATGAGGGGAATTTTTACAAGAGTTACACTCATGATGACCCTTTTTCATATGAAGGGGATTTATGGACCAATCCATAGTGAAAACCTTCAGGAAATTTATTAGTGTGAAAGCCGTTTAGCTCAATTAGCGTCGTCGAGTTATGATGAGATAACGTTCCCTGCATTTTAATCACTCCCGATAGTCGGGATGGATTTTAAGATACAAAAAAAATTCAACACAAGGCTGTAAAACATTACAACGTAAACTTTGGCGGCGTACGTACGTACGTACGTGTACGTGGAGGGAATCAACGTTCACAAAAGTGAAGAAGTAATTATTGGTTATTACACAAGGGATTATTGCATTTTGGTGGGCTTCGGGATGGAGGAAACCGGTATGGATGGAATTCATTTCTTAACTTGTGATTTCAATCCCAAAGCCCCGGCCCTGCCTATGTGATACCTGCCGGTGTCAAAAGAAATGGGGGGGATAATTATTACTGAGGGTTAAGAAACATACAAAGATCCATGATGAAGACATTCATCCTTTGGAATGGAGATTCAACACACACTTACGTACGTGTGATTCAATGTCAACAAACCATATGCCACTATAAGAAATTCCAGCCCTTTTGATACCCAAACTTGTCTGTATTGTAATTAATACCAAATATTTCCATTTAACTAAATCGACATTTTACATTTTTGAAATTAATTAATTTACTTAATGACAAAAATATAGATATTTTGAATAACTAAGGGCTGGCAATTCACCTGCTATGGTCTACATTTTGTACATTGTTCACCTTAAACTTCAACCTTTCCCAAAAGTGACATTCTCTCAATCCAACTGTGTTCATTCCTGTCGTCCAGTTCAGAATTCGGGGGCAGCTTAAAAGAGGAGCCCTTAATGTAAAGTACCCACCTTCTCTGTACCATCCCTCACCTTCCTACACGGATACGTACGTCAGTACTGACAAACGAAGGGACGGTGTCAGAATTTATCGTTTTGTTTATTTCCCATTATTCCCATTCTGGAAATTGAACTGGTTTCCCTCCACCCACTCACAGGTAAGGAAACAAATCTGGAATTGTGACCTCAGCCCGGCCCAGGTCACGCAATGTTCTGCCATGCCATGTACTGAAAATAAGTAATTCAATCTTTCTTTCAAAGGACTGATACTCCACTGCACGGCACGGCATGAGATAGCATGGAAGAAGCTGAAAGTTAACGGATTGTCCTCACGGATTGTCCTCATGTAAAAGTAAAAGATCAAAATTGAAGATGAGCTCAAATGTATTCCGGACCCGTGGACGAGGGAGGCGACATGCAATGGATTGGAAAATCTTACAAACAAAAAACTTGAACTAGAAGATCCCGCCAGTCAAGGAGTAGGAAAAAAAACAACACCTGGGAAGAACCCGGTTTCTGAATTTGGAGTTTAATTCTGGATTTACACTGCACGGCACGGCATGAGATAGCATGGAAGAAGCTGAAAGTTAACGGATTGTCCTCACGGATTGTCCTCATGTAAAAGTAAAAGATCAAAATTGAAGATGAGTCAAAATGTATTCCGGACCCGCGGACGAGAGAGGGGACACGCAATGGATTGGAAAAACTTACAAAAAAAACTTGAACTAGAAGATCCCGCCAGTCAAGGAGTAGGAAAAAAAACAACACCTGGGAAGAACCCGGTTTCTGAATTTGGAGTTTAATTCTGGATTTAATCTCCCCCTTTCATCGAAATGGATGGATGGAGGGGATTATTCATCGTCCCTTATACAATTTTTGAAAGTGTTTCTTCGTCTAATTTAATAATTCAGAATTCCGCACAAAACTAACGCTTAGGCGAAAGACACTTAGGCGAAAGACACTTAGGCGAAAGACACTTAGGCGAAAGACACTTAGGCGAAAGACACTTAGGCGAAAATCCTTTGGCGAAAAAATTTAAAAACCAGTTAGGCGAAACAAAAAGACACGTTTTATTTATTGCAAGACATTTAGGCGAAAATAAAAAGAACAGAAACCGTTCAACATTTTTTGTCGGGGACAAGTCTACTTACAAGGTTGATCCACTTTTTGAAGGAAGTGAATACCATTTTCGGGCGATATTTCACAAAACTCTTGGATCCTTAAATGTGTGTTTCGCCTTTTTTGTCATGTGCATTTTTCTCGATTTTTTTTTCGCCGAAGTGTCTTTCGCCTAAATAACACCTAATCAAACTAACTATGACTAAATCAAAGCCTAAATATGATTAAATAATTTTCGAATCGGTATCTAATTCTACTAATTAAGAATTTTTGTGGGAATGGTTGCTTCAAAAAACACACAAGACAGAAATCCTTCCCTAAATTTCATTTTCAATGATGGAGAAAAAAAAAACCAGATGCCAAAGAAGTCGGTTGGTTGGCCCTTCCGTTGTTGTACATTTCGAACTTTACTCATCGCCGGCCAAGAACTAAGAACAGATCCCAGTGTTTACGAAACTTTTTTAAAACAGTCATTTCATTCAACTGGCATAATGCACCCCCTTCTTCATCCAAACCAAAAGCTACTGTGTATTCAAAATAAGTGTTCTATTAGGAACTAAGAAGTGTAATAATTCATATTAAATGACTTCGGCTCCCCAAAACAAGTTACAGACCAAGACGAAGGAGAATTATTAGAAGTGTACAATTTGAATGCACTTTGATTCTCATGTCCTACTCTTCCCAAAACAGACAGATGGGTTCAAATTTTATAAGAACTCGTGCAAGCTGAGATACAGCAGACGCTACTAAAATATTTGGAATAACCCCATTATTTTAACTAAAACCTTAATATTACTTTTGATAAAAATAATTTTATATGTTGAGCGACGTGTATGTTTAAAATAAATTACTAATAAATCATAACCAAAAATTACAGATTTCAGAATACGGACGAAAAGTTCAAGTAAATAACCCAAAAAAATTGTCAAATTTATGAAGAAACAAAAATTTACTTCAGAAAGATCCAAAATATCATGAACCCATTCTTGTAACTTACAACACTATCCCTCCACACCAAAGGTCCTATTACTTATCCAAACCGTTTTACAATTTATGGGATTTTGGAACAGAGATGTTACATTAGAGGAGTGCGGGTTCTGGGAAAGCGGAGCGGGGTCCCTTAAATCTTTGTAACTTTTGAAATATATCTTTGGCCTTAGGATTTTAAACTTCAGGCGAGGGAGGAACGAACGTACATTACGTACAGTGCGAAGCTTTCATCATCAACAATGCCTTTCAGTTCAATTATTTCCTCCACCTTTCAAACGTCCACCCAACACATAAATCAGGGGAAGAGTTTTCCTTTGCTGGGAAAATATATAGAATTCACAGTCCCGTGCCGTCCAATGCATTGGCATTTCAAGTCCAACGCAACGGATCTCCTTGTTAAGAAATTTCTTGGAGTCAAATACAAACACCTTCAGCAAATCCGAGTCCGTATTTTTTTGAACTACCTCCGCGCGCCGGCGCGCCACGTACAACAAAATTCAGTTGTTCGAGTGCTGAAGTCACACTAAAGAAACTTTCCCGTCTTAATCAGTAGGGAATTTCAAATTTTATTTGAAATTGAAAACAAAAACAGCGTTTTGAACAAAGGGAGTGTTCGGTATGTGAGATTAAGTTCATCCATGAAGCTCATTTCCAGCCTTCAATTATTCCCTGATTAACCTGCCAAACTGGATAATAAAAATGTCTCAACATAATAGCTACGCGTATGAAAACAAGTCCAATAAACCAACCAGTAAACAACGTACTACATACATTGTAGGCAACTTTGAACAATATGTTTTCATATACAAAAAAATTAGAGTTAAAATTTTAAACTTTCTTAAAAAAATAAAATGTTAAGTCCAGGTCGGCCCTGTCCTTTCCTACTTTAGTTCCCACGATTTTGAGGATTTTACATTCTTTGCCGCTGGCAAATCAAGTGTTACGGACAATTAATCCAATGCAGTAGTGCACAAGTACAAGATCCCGTCAAGGAATAAAGAAAAAAAATCCTTGAAAAAAGGGTGGATTTCTTAAACATGAGTTTGGAAATTTTTGTAAAGCTTAATCCTGGTCCCTTCCTACAAGATTTCACAGTTTCGCTCAAATGATTTTTATATGATGAGCTAAACTGAGGATCACAGGGTTTAATGCGTTCAAAGGATGAGAAAAAAAATCCTCTCTCATTCTTTCAACTTAAAAAATTGTTCCTTTAAACGGAATTCATTTGTCCACTTTCTTCCAAGACGCCTCAATCAATTCCCTTCGCTATCGCTAGCTTTACTCATCCAAATGGGGATTTAAAATACCAGAAACCCTAGCCAAATTGGGAAATTTTTATGGCTTTTACAATTCCCGTCTTGTTCGTCCATTCAATCTCACCACTCCACTCCTCACTTCATGGCTGGCTATCCATAAGTCTTAATTGTGCTATGCTATGCTATGAATGGAGCCTTCCATGGTATACAACACAAATCCCTTCGTCCTTCGAAGGCCCTTTGTTTTCATCCACAAAAAGTTTTTATTTTACTATTTTCAAATAACAAAACTTTAAAAACGGTACTTTCCACTTGTCCCCCGTTGTATTTATGACATTTTTATTGCTCATCCCTACATTTTTGGTCAACAGTCTTTTATAACGCATTGGGATTGCGATGGTGTAGTGTACGAAATACATAAGTATCCTTCAAAAGTTCCACACTAACACAGTTGTCGCCAAAAAAAAAGGACTGCGTAACTAATAAATGCATACCTACAGATCAAAAATTAGCAAAATAATTGTTGTCGTTGGAATTTACTATTGATGGTTATGTTAATTTGAACCATTCCATATTCCATTGCACTCGGAAGCCCGGCGCGGCGACGGGCGAACCAACCCTCCTACTTCTTCCTCCAAATTTTTAAATAAACATTACGTAAAAAGAAGTTGTCCTGAATCCGTCAGTCACTCACTCACTTGGGAGTGAATTTCCCCTCAAGACTTTCCATGAGAGTCGGAAATTTGAGAATCTTTATTCCTGGCCTAGAATCATCACACATCCAAACCAAAGGAACGCTTCCTTCCACTTGTGCATTTAACAACTTCATTTCATCCCAATTACAACATACAGCATTCAACAAAAAATTCAAAAAAAAATATCTTTCAATACTTTCCCCCTTCAAAACAAGGAGGAGACCGACCCTTAAACTAAGCCATACATTACATTATTTTATGACCTGTGGGACACTTGGCCAAAGAAAACGGGATTTTAACACCCATAATTCCCAAATGAACTGATTCCAAGGATTGTGTGTATTTTCCTTCATTTCAAATGCCCGGGGAAATACTGGGTCAGAAAGGAGCCGTACGTACGTACGTACTCCTTTAAAGCTTTCAAGACCTCCGTCCGTCCATCGTGTTTATAAGAATAATAACATTTTGACTTAAAGAGTCAGATTAGTCGCTTTTCCCACAGGAAATTTAATCCCAATGTTTATTCTGACCCTTGAGGAAGGAACCAGGCTTGTTCACAGTTTTTGTATCTGGTTTTCTCATGGCTCCTGTTTTAGACACTTCAAAAATCCAATTTAAAAATCCAAAGTCTATTATGGGTTACCAGGCACCGTTTATCGCAATTATTTTTTTAAATAATTGTACATTTAAATTCATAGGTCCCGTCGCAAAACGCATCTAAACCATACAATGTGTATTTTCCGAATCATAATATAATATTTTCTAGCTTGTTCAATATAGTTTTTCAGATTTACAATATTTTCTAGAATAACAAATAGCACAAACCCCATGCGTATTAAACATTTGAATAGGAATTTGGAAATTTCAGCCCTCAAGATCTACCCACCCCCCACCTCCGAGCTACAGGTACGCATTAGCATTTTGTAAACATTTGAGATTTGCCATGCCCTGTAATTAAAATGAGTAAACACACAGTAAAGTACAAGTCCCCCTCATTCAATAAGTCTACCACACCACACCACTCCGCCTGCCTGTCCGTTTGTTTTACCTTCACGACACGACCAATCCCATATGATTATACCATCTTCCGCGGGGCTATTTAAAATACAAAAACCCCGCCCCCCAATTCGAATTTCAATTCCCAGACGACTTTGAGTGTTCGTCCATCTTATTCATTTTCTCCAACATCATTTTCCTTCAGGGAGGATATATATTTAAAAAAAACTCTTTACAACTTACAACTGGGAGTACAATGCATAACACAAGACACTTGACTTTAGGTTTCAATCAAACTTGAACACCATCTTCAGCTCCACTCCATCCCAACATCGTTGGAGTCAGCAACTCAATTTGAAGGATCCAATCCACTCGGATTTCATTTGGAAGCCCTCGTTAAGTTACTAGTGTCAAAAATTACAAGCCGTACTTTTTTTTACAGTCCGTAAGTAAAAATACTTGGCACATTGCAATGTCATGTACATGCACACTTCACCGCGACCGCACCACAAAAACCCAAAAATAAAAATTCCTCAAGTGAATTTTGGCTGTACTGTGGATGGGTCCTTCCTGAAATCGAGTCTTGTATCTCTTGAAGGGACAAAAGCTTGAGGAAACAACAATGTGTCCTCCCCGCACAACATAAAGCTTCTGGATTCCTTTCAATTCCTTTCTTAAAAAAGTGTACATCACTCTCATCCATTCCTACGTACCCATCATGTCATTCCCTTACTCACATCACACACTTTATCTTCATCATCTTCACTTTTCTTTCAAAATTCGGCGGTTTTCCCTTCATCGTGTCTAAATACCCATGTGCCTTAACCACACTACGAAAAAGGTCAAATCCTGAAGCAATGGGGGGACAAGGAGTAGTACTCAGTGTTAATTTCTCTCATGGGACTTGGCCTTAACATGGCTAGGCCAGGCTAGGCTAGACGAATGTATGTAATGTTCAGCTCCAATGAGCTTTTGAACTCTAAAAATGAAGCAAGTAAATTGTAATCTGAACTGACAGGGTGGTGGGGAAAGAAGGATAGGATTTTTACACTTTAAAGCATCCAACTGACTACTTTGAAACTAAAGGTAGTTAATGGAGTGGCGAAAAACAAGTCAAGTTGAACACCCGGTTCGTTTCACTGGTCAAACCGCGTCCACACACTTCATTAAACTTTGAGTTGGCAGCTTGGGATCGGGGGATTCCTTGAGTTATCCTTGGAATTCCAATTCACTTGAGACCAATTCCCTTCATCCAATGTTTGTTTTAAAGAGTAAATAATAAATATTTTTAAATATTCTCGTTGTATACAATTTTGGAATTTAGGTTTCTATTTTATGTAATAGAACCATCTATGATAAACTGAGATTATTTATATGGTATTATAACCAATGAAGATGTTAGTTTTCTATGACTTTTTAGTTTCCCAACTCGGAACGACTAATAATTCCAGCCAGTCTTTAGCTGTCCAACTCCCACATTCCTGAATTCTGGACGCTTATCTCAATTAATTTTAATTTTTTTTATTGTCTGTCCATTCCCCTCCACGTTATTGTATAAAAGAAGTGAAACGTGACCACCGGCGCGACGCAGGCAAGGCTGCTCACTTACTCGTTTATTACGATTCTGGAATACGAAATTAGGGACACGAAAAAAAAAATCCTTAATTTTACTTTTATTTGAAAACTCCATTAGAATTACAATTACGGGACGGGCACAGGCACAGTGTTCAAGACGAAGGCTTTTAAGTTCAGTTCAGGATTAAAATCCCAACGAACGCCGCAGCTAAAGTCCTTCAAATCATTTCATCCTCCACTCCATTCTGATCAAGACAAATCGTCAAGGAGGAAGATGCGAGACGCGACGCAAAAGAAAAAAAGAGCTTATCACGACGGATTACATCTTCATCCAACTCCTACATACATCCACGTTACATTAAGAAAATAGTTGTATGTATCTTTTCTTTCCACCAGAATTCTGCACAGCACAGGTCGTGTTACTAATTTTCCTTACCGTCCCGTCACCTTTTGAAAAAGATCCTCCAGAGAATCCTCACCTTTTCGAAAAAAGATAAAGAATTTACAGAAAACAAAGGATGGAATGAATCCTACCACTCAACAAAATGTTTTCCTCCTCGCATGCTTGGCCACGGCCACACCACACAATCACAAATGTTATAAAATACGACGAGAACGGCTTCCCATTAACTCAACCATCCTAGCGGAAATAATCTCTTCACAGGTTAAGGCGGGCGGAGGAAAGGAAAAAATTAGCGTCCACACTTTACAATCCTTTGAAATGAGGGAAAGGAAAAGTGTTTGTTTAACACTTCAGAAAAATGTTGAAGATTCAGGTGTCTCGATTACTCACTTTTGTCGGTCAAAATGCAAATTCTTTTGTATTCCCATTCGTACAATGCAGAAAATTCAACAAAATGTATGAAATGTATACTAATATGTACAATACGTCAGTCAATGGGGATGCAATAATCCAATTGATTTATAAATGATTAAATGATAAAATTCTAATTAAAATTTTTGTACTCACCCATGATGCATGGCATGGAATCGAGCGGCGGCTGCCGCATGTGACTCCCAAACACTGTGCCCTCGTTGATCCATGGGTAGACCGGTAAATGGAGAAAAAGGCGGAAATGTGAGTCCAGACGGAAATCCTCCACTTCCACCAAGACCACCACTGCTCCCACCTGTAGTCATTGGTTTTTCAGGCATTACTCTCTCATTCTTAAATATTAATTATTGTTTTCACGGCAAGAAATAAATCTATGTATTAGATTTGATTCCCATCAACTGTCACCATCATTTAAAACAAAACAAAGGCACAAATCTATCAAAATGTCCCCAAAACAATCCATTCAAAAATTCGAGTTGATACACATTAACTTCAGCGTCACCACTTTAATTCAAATTATGGCAAGATACACACGTACTATATTATCAGGTCCACAAAATATCCACAAAGTAATGAGAATTTGAAGATTCACAAACAATTTAATTAATTGTCAACAATCCAACATTAATTTTACACTTGTTATAAATAAATGTCACCGAAACACAAATCCAATCCACTCCCTTAGCTCACGTGTTCACAAAACCGATAAATTAATTGTCAACAATCCAACATTAATTTTACACTTGTTATAAATAAATGTCACCGAAACACAAATCCAATCCACTCCCTTAGCTCACGTGTTCACAAAACCAAAAAAATCAATTGAATTTTTTTGCAGGTTGTCAAATCCTAGTGTTGTAGAGGACGGAGAAGGAATCGGGTATGTGATGGCGATGGCATGAGGTCTAACTCTCATCTGAGATGACAGGCCAACTTACAACTCAACTAAAAGTTGTCTGACCACTCCTAGCTGTGGGCTATAAATTCCTCGTGGTATCTCTCTCCATGTTGGAGCAAGCTGTTTTTCCTTCCCTACTCAATTCCTTTCCGCCCGTGAAAAACTTTTCATCCTCCTACCCTGACTACGTAACGTACGTACGTACTGGAAGTAAGTGTTCCCTTCACTAAACTACGGCCTTTTTTTTTCTCCCTTCTCCTCATCCCAGGGAACAGGGAATCGCCTTGTTTTGTTATAATATGCCGCTGTGCTTTGGCTCATGTCTTTCTCTCCTTTGCAAAGTAAGTGTTCCCTTCACTAAACTACGGCCTTTTTTTTCTCCCTTCTCCTCATCCCAGGGAACAGGGAATCGCCTTGTTTTGTTATAATATGCCGCTGTGCTTTGGCTCATGTCTTTCTCTCCTATGCCAAGCAAAGGGGGAATTGGGAAGTGAAGATCCTTTAGCAACAATTTTTAAAGACAACATCTTTCCTTCTTTTTTTAAACGAAAAGATCATCTGAATTAAACCACACTCTACTAAACTAAAGTTATACTACATGTCCTTCATAATTTGGAATAAGCTGAAATGATATCTGAATGATTACAAAGGGAGAACAAAAAAAACAGCAAAGATTTTGAAAATTGGTAATGGATTTCAAAATCTAAGGATCAATCAAATCCGTAATCCTTGGGAATTATTCATTTGAGACTATTATATATTTCTGGCCCACCGTGTAATAATTTCAAAGATGTATAGAGTCCAATGGCATGTTTAGTTAAAAATGATCCTAATTGCGCTCAGCTAGAAATTCTCGAAGCGGCAGAGACATCCGAGGGGAAACAGAACTCAAATATTGTGAAATGTCAAGCTTAGAATTTACAATTCAATCAAGTTATAGTTAGCAAGTTAATTGCTTAACGTCATCTTCCAATATATTCTATGGAGAAAAATGCTGCCAATTAATTTACAATTTTAGTAAACTTTGGCGCCGTATAGTGCATCTAATAGTATAAACCATTACAAAAAATACTATTAGATCCGCGGAGTATCAACTTTTAATAATGTATTTGAATTGTATTCACTGTGACTGCTTCTTATTCCAAAATTGTATTCCAGACCAACTCCAACCCAATGCAGAAGCCTCATTCAAATCACTATGATCAATTAACGTAAACTCCCCAACCCTTAAAAACTTCTCAGCTCCTTCATCATGCAAAGTCAAAACAAACTAACTTTCATACACGCGTCTTAATTCAAAAACATTATTAAAAACCAATAATTTAAATAGAAAGCACCAAATCAATTCCTTCCAACAATTTCCCCAGCCTTTCCATCGCACATCGTCCACCCATAAGTCATCCCACCTTCCTGACATTTATTGTATTTCAAAAATGTGCTTTAAAACGAAAAAAAAAACTACCTCCTTAAAGTGAATCCTACAACAGAGGAGCGGAAACCATCATATTTCACAGCTTTTCTTCATCACCCTTACTAGTACGTTGTACCGTACCGTACCTTTGCCTTTGTAATTCCCCTACCATGCCTGCGCCTGCCTGCCTTTACCCATTGACACCATCCGTGTCGTGCCGTGCCGTGAGTATAACGAATCCAACCCATCGTCCTCACACATCATCATCCAAAGGGGTCACTACTTTAAGACCTAATTAAGGCCACAAGAAGGAAATGAAGGAAGCTTCATCATTTTCTCAAACATCTTGTTAACGAATTCCTTCCAGTCCAAAGAAATGGGTCCGAGCAACCCGAGTGGGAGATAATAACTCTTAGCCATAACCACAAGAAACCATGCCTAAACCTTTAGCTTATAGAATCCTACATATTTTACTTTACTTTTACGTACGTACGTTATGTCCAAAATTTCAAACCTTAACCATCAAATTACAAGATACCCGATACTCGCTGTGCGGAAAATTTCAAAGACAAAGACGAAAAGGCGACGGAAAAAAAGTGGGAAGTGAGGAAACCATCATCAGTTTGGGTTGAGGGAAGGGGGTGAGAACATGGGAGAGTTAAACGAGATGAGGAAAGCTGAAAGTGATCAAATGATAGCATGACACGAGTTAATTGACAGTTTCGGTGAAGAAAGAAAAAGAACCTTCCGTCTGGCACATGTGCCAGTGCCAGTGCCATGACATGCCAATGGACTACCAACATAGGAGAAGCCATCAATTGAACTAATGAGTCATGTAGTTAAGTGTGGAAATCAGCAAAAGTTCATCAGGCAAAAGAGCAAAAAGGTATGAACCTTCAGGTTCATGTCAAGGAAACCTGAAATCATCATTTATTTTACCCCTTGAGAAAGGCAAAACCCGAAGGGAGTTTTTGTAGTAATTGTAAATTGTTGAGGAAGTCTTCCTTCAATTTAATATGGGGTTGAAATTTTAATAGTTTGGAATTCTACGACGATCGGATTTTTTTTTCAATTAAATTTGCCCGCATCTATTTTTAATTTTAATTTATTGCCAAATTCCCATGACAATGTATTGTTTGTCGACAAAGACAAACTTTGAAACGACAAAATAGTCAAGTCGTTTATTCGGCATTTGGCGATAAACGAAGGACGAAACCGGATTCAACACAATTTGTCGAATTGAAAACAAATCTCAGTTCACATAATGGTCTTCTATACTGCATGGTGTGAAATGTCCGTAAAAGAAAACCGGAAATTCCTTCCCGTCCTAGTAGGCATAGGAATAGCTACAATCAAATTAATTTGGGAAAGAGTACCGTGTATAACGGCAATGAGCTGCTCGCATCGGTTCGATACAGGCGTGGGATTTTTAATTAATTTGATATTTCAATTTTCGATGACACCACTTTGCATGTTTTTAGGTGAGTTAAATCTACATACTTGGTTTTTAACTCAAAATTATCAATTCTTCAATACGAATTTCACTGTCATTAGGGCAATTGGTGGCAAACATCTTCGGTGCACAAAAAAAACAAGGACTCATTTATGTACGTCCGACCATATACATATTTTTATGCAAATTAATGGGACATTTTTGTATTCCAATTTCCCAAAACGCAATTTTAGGTATTCACAACTTATGAGATTGTCAGTTTTATGAACGTTCTTTGGGTGTGGACTTTGCCTGTTTATCCAGCAGAGGCAAGTCCAAACATTTAAATTTTGTGAAATCAAATTTTAAAAACAACAATTTTATGCATTTTAGTTTCGCAGTTCAGATTTGCGCGCTTCCCTGGCGTTAAGAGCTAACTACGTGATCCTCGTGCTATTGGTCTTGATCACCAACATGATCATTTATCATGTATGGATTCGATACCCGGTATTCTTATTTTGGATATGTCATTCTATGTGCATTTTATAACCCATAACTAATTCCATACATGCATTTAACACTACAGGATCAAGGTCAAACATGATCATTTATCATGTATGGATTCGATACCCGGTATTCTTATTTTGGATATGTCATTCTATGTGCATTTTATAACCCATAACTAATTCCATACATGCATTTAACACTACAGGGTCAAGGTCAAGGGGCGCCAGTAGTTCCACCACCACCTTTGGTTCCAAATGTAAACCCATTTCCGCGTAAGTAAAAATAACCATGTTATTTTACCAAAAGTGCAAATTTAAATTTAAAAATAGCTCCCATTTCAGGTCCTAATGTTCCTTTACCAGCGGAGGTGAGAAGCGCAATTTACTTTGAAACCAGACAGCAAATTCAAAGGATTCAGTCCAATATCTCGCCGCCACTCCGACGATCCACTCGACTCAAAAAATCCAACTAAGAAAACTACATCCTCCAAAATAACTTAATTTTGTATACTCCATTCCATAAGCAGTACTGTTTATTTTTTAAAGTGAAATAGTTAAATTAAAAGATGATGAGATTTTAGTAAAAATAAAATGCATTTTCCGACCTACTTAAAATTGCAATACTATCCTAACATAATACTGTACCATCCATTTGTTTAGCCTTATAACTTAAAAGCATCATCCACCATTACCATTATCGCACCGCACATACAAAATAGCATAGGGCCAAAATCCTTCGCTGTGTTAAAAAGCACCAGCCTACAAAAAATTATTGGTGCACTCAAAGAAAGACATTTGGGGAAATAAAAATACCATATAAAAACAGCAGTTAAGAATACTTCTAGTTAGATTTTGAAGCTTGTTCCGTTTCAGGATAAATAAATAAAATTCCAGTACAAAGTACGGAAAATTTACCCTATTACCCTCCAAACCAAAATCCCTCAATAAACATTGAAAAATATGGACTAGATGGAGGTCATCCATCCATCCATCCGCTTTGCTCCTTCAAACAACATGAATCCAATTAAATTCCCCCGACCGGACCTCGTCTGTCATTCAAGTAAATTATTGGCTATATTTCAAATCCCCAACTCCACCCAAAATGCCCAGGAACAAGTACTACTTTCGTGGCTACTCTAACCATTCCATTCCATTGTTTAACCCAATTGAAACTTCTGGTGATTGTAATTGCGACAATTTTGAAGGAAGAAAACAACCCAATTTGTAGAGAGGGTCGGTCACTTTACACAGGCTAGGGGCCCTTTGAGGTAGTGGTGGTGGTGGCGCGGTGGTGCGGTGACCTACCTTGACGTAAACCAAGGGACCCATTGTACATGTGGCATTGGCCACCCTTCCAAAATCCTCCCCTGTCAACCACTGGACCTGTACGTCATTTTTATGAGAGAAAGTGGTAAGTGGTCTAGGATTGGATGGAGAACTGCCCATGCTCCCCATAAAATACGAAGCAATCAACTCCACCGACCCTCTTTTCCGGCCTCCGATGTGTACGTACAGCGCAACCGGACTTGTTGAAAAGTCAGACGAGTAAATTTAGTCATCCGTTTGAACAAATTACAACCGCTAATGTTAAATTTTAGGGTGCTAATTGATACAGGAAACTTGAATGTAAACAAAACAATGTAAAGTAAATCAGTGAAAAATTAAAGCACAAATCATAATTTGCATGGGCAAATTCAAACTTCAAATAAATTTTTTTGCAAATGATAAATTTTGAACCTTTCCAACAAAGCCAGTTAACAAGATGAAGAAAGAACTTCTTTGAAACTTGTATATAAATTCGTTTTTGTAAAAGTTAATATGGCGCCAGGCTAAATTAAAATATTTGCAAGCTCAGATCATTTTTACCACCCAAGGTGTGTGAGAAACTCAACACTAAAATTATTTTTACTGGAACATTCAAATTTAATTATTCATGCAGTAAATGGAGCGTATTAAATGCACCCATGTGCTCTACAGCACATAACCATCAATGGAACGCGGGATTATGACACAGAGGACATACCCAATTAACCCATGAACTGAAATCACTCTGTTTTTGCTTCAATAATATTCTTTGTGGTTACCGCCTACCGCCACCGCACCGCATCCAAATCGTATCCAAATTGACTGTAATTCGCCAACTCGTGGGAATGAATATTTTTAATGAATATTAGATATCTAAAATATTGTTACATAATGTGGGATGCCAAAGTCTATTAAAAGTTACAATTTTAACATAACTTAACTCTCAATTTTAAAGATTTTTTAGGAATCCAATGCAAATAAGAAATGGGACGAGAATTTAAATCATTTGTGCCAAATTCCAAAATAGACGTCCATTCAATCCGGAGACGAAGAAATACCTGTTGCGTTGTCCACAAGGAAAGGAATGATGACATGACTCACTCAGTTCTGCATCATTTACTATTAGACACAACAAAGAAGTTCCCCCCACTCCCATCCCTTTTCTTCATTCTCAATCACAAATCATTTATTGAATCTCCACATGCAACATCTCTCATCTTCATCTCTTGAATTGATTTACAACTCCCACTAAGATTCCCCACTTGTCCATACCATTACATCCCCATTATACATTTCCCTTCCCAGATAAGATAATGTAGTCAGATTACACACACGAGTAATAATTGTATCTTCCCTATCCCTACCCAATGCAAATCCTATTGTATTGTATGAAGACAAGAAAAATAAGATACAACTCACATCACAAACAGGTGGGCATACCTCATGTACAGTGCAATGCAATGCAATCAAATCAAGTACCAATTCAATTCGATCTCAATCCTCAAAAGAAATCATTTCAAAGATTGGAATTGTATTTCACTACAGGACTTGTCACAGGGGGAACAATGGATCCTCCCAAACATCTTCATTTCATTCCATGGAATAAAAAAAAAAGTCCACAAAACTCTGCACTCTGTACATAATTCAATTCTTATTCACTTCTACGCTGCGCATGCGTGCCCTTTTACAACAAAATATTTTAGGAATTTCTTCCATACGTACGTGTAGTACGTGTATGAAATCTGATTCCCACAACCCAGGTGCTTCCCTCAAAATTTTCCCTCATAAAAATAAATTAAGAAAAGTGGGTAGTTGACCATTAATTTAATTTATGTTGAGTGTTTATTCCACTACGAACATTTATAGGACAACACCTTCAAGGGTTATAGCCATGCATATGCATCCATGTACACATTTCCCCATCCCCACATTTCTTAAAAACCGAAACTGAAACCTTATGGATTTTCCCTTCTACTTTTCCCATCTGATATCATGAAGATCCCCTTCTTGAAGACGCCAGGGAGTCTTTCATGATTCCAAGGGATCCTAATGGGAATGTCAAGTGGACTTGGGTGGAAATCATACCATCCACGACTCTGACTGTGACCAGACCAGACCAGGAAAGCCAAGGGCCTACATTGTATTTATACGTACGTAAGGTACCAGGAATTCATTTAATAAAATATAGGAGCATAATACGAACGAATACCTCATGCAATGCCTTGCATTCATTGGACCACATACATCACTCGCTATGAACTTTTCCCTTCACTTCATCTCACTTGTCCTTTACTTTTCTTCCCATTTTCCCTATCTCCCTATCCCACTTGGAGCCATTTGACTATGTATTCAAACTCAGTCAGTCAGAGATGTTAAACTTCAAAAACCACAGGACCACTTTATTTCAAATTCTTGAACATCACCTATTGTCCTAAATTCTCCCAGGCATTGGCATTATCCAAGTGGTAAATCCACTTACTTAAATTTGAATATTAAACAATTATATGATGGTGAGAGTAATTTGGGTACCGGTTATGTTTTTTTAATAATGTAGCTAACTATATTAGTTAATTAGAGGTATTAAGGAAGTAACAGTGCAAATAATATAATCTCCGTTGTAAAAATATGACCCATCACAATAAATTGTCATCCTTAGAACCCATGGTGAGCATTTGAAGATAATCTTAACAATGAAGAGGGGACAATGTAATAATGACAAGATACATGTGAGAATGGAGCAGAGGGCAAGGATCTTTGAAAGCTAACAATAACATCAACATCTTGCGTCAACTTATATTACACAAGGGAGAGACAGACTCCGGGGAAGGTTTACTATGTACATTCATTATCCCCCTTTTCCTTCATACTGCACATTACTGTACTGTATATTATGTATGTTACGTATGTATGTACTCCTTTCTCAAATCCCAAAAGATAAAGTCACACACAGCGTGAAATTCTTGACTTCACCAAGAAAAGAAAAACCGTCACCGATACAAAATATAAATTATTGGGTACAAATTACAAGATATCATAAATCTTTCTTTCAAGTTCCCCGTGTCTGGGATCTCATTCACACCGTACATGCATGGAAAGTTTGAGTTGTTAAAAAAACATATAGCAATTCAGTGAAGAAAAAGCTTAACTTCAATAGGAAGAATTTAAAGATTAATAAGAAGTTCTAAGAAAAAGCAGTTCTTTTTTTGCTACTCCATTATCGGCGTCTACAGTAATAATTTATATGAAGACAAATAACGAAACTATTATTAAAAGGTCAGTAGGGGTTTAAGCTATCTAAATTTTCATTAAAATTTCGATTTGATTTTGAATGAGGTATTAAGTTGTTGACAGGAAATACGTGGCTAAAAAGCAGAACCATAAATGAAATGATTATGCTTGTTAATAATTTTAACGACCGCCATTTGGTAATTAAATCCAGTCCACTAAACTGGATGGCGTGTCCTCCTCCATTGTATTTGTCACACCACGACACCACCATAAAGAAAATCAACAAAAACCCTCACCCAAAAAGTGTTGTCCCATCCCATGCGTGGCATGACATGGCATTGATTTAACTGTTGAGAACATTTTAATTCAAAAGAACACTAAAACAAATCCAACCGAGTCAGTCAGTTGCATGTTTATACAATCTAAATTGAAAGGACATTAGGAGCACTTATCAGTTCCATTAATCTCGCTTACATCTGCTAAAATTGAAAGTGAAGTGCAGAGCCCAGCTTTTTTTCTTCAACAACTAAACGACTGCCTATGGGTGCAGTACGGTACTGCAGTATAATCCAGTCCGTCGGAATTATTGCCATTTTCCCATCTTAATTTATACCCAGTCAGCATTTTAGCAAAGTAATTTTATGGAACAGTGCTAGTTCCATATCAATAGCACCGCCAACTCACACAACATTCAATTTTTATTTGCTCAACTTAAGCACTGTTAATACATTAACTCAACTCCTTCCCCTCATAAATTTCAAGTATTCAATTGTATAAACAAATCACAAGAACACACTCTCTCCCCCCCATTTTCCTTCTTCAAAAGACATAAGGAGTTGGAGTAATAACTCGTACAAACCTCTAAAAGTTTGAGCAAATAAAATAATACACATAAACTAAGGTAGGACTCACTCAAGACTCTCCCCAGCCCAGCGGCTTCCTGTTCAACACTTCATAATAGCCCAAATATTTACATTTCTCACTTCCTCACGCGCTCAACATGTACGTACTTTACGTTACGTACGTACATCGCGCCAATTCTTACGGTAGTAATGGGGGAAACATCCCGAATTCCAAGTCCCCCATTCAAAAGAGCATCCAATCCTTTCTCAAAAAAATCAAAATTTATAAAGTCAATTCCACGTTAGCAGCTATTTACTAAAATACAAAACGATAATAAAATTCGAAATGAAATGAAAGTAAAATTCTCATTGTAATAAAAAAAACAGAGGAGAAAGATCACGGCTACGGCTCGGCAGATTTGAAGGTAGTTCAAACATGTGTAATGCCCATTTGGTTAGAGGAACATTTACACAATATTAGTTATGCAGACAGAAGGGAGGTTGGGGAGACGGACACCCTATACTATGACCAATAAAACTCCTTTCGCTCCGCTACCTTCCCGCATGTTTAGTCTACAATTGACAAATTTTTCACGCTCCCCTCCTCCTCCACGAAACACCTTAGCTTGGAGTATGACTTTTTCTAATGGATTTTAAAAAGCAATTCCACGCTTAGGTTTGGAATACTGCGTCTGGCTTGTGGGCAAAATAAACGATTTAAAATGTAAAAACACATTTCCTAGGCCGTAAACATGCACAAAAAAGCCAAATATTGATTCATGGTTTCTTTATTTCCGAATTTCCAAATTAGCATACAATGTAAATATTTCACAGGAAAGTAAAAGTGCAGTCAAACCCCTAGCAAGGGAATTTACTTGACAACAGAGAATATGATTTTGAATGAAAGGAAAATCAAGAATGAAGCAAATTAACACTTGTTCTTTTGATTTTTCCAATCCCCCGTCTCATTCGCCGCTTGGACAGCCACCATGCAATTTAAGCTGAGTTTAAGTTGTCACTTAAGGAATTGTGTTATTCACTAAATCCAAAGTGGATGAAAAACGAACCATTGGCGGAAGGATACAAAGAATTAACGTCTCCTTCCAACTCCGCGTTGACAAGACTTGACAATTGAATTGACAACAGAATGTGGAACATGAATGAATGTCAACTCACGGGCAGAGGGAGCGGTGTCGCGAAAAACTCAATTCATTCATACATTCACATGATGAAAAACCAGGAGCAGCCCAGCAATTCTGTATTATCTGTGCATTTAAAATATGTGGATTTAGTTCCAAAATATTTTGGAACAAATTTCGATTTACGCCAAGCGACGCGACACGCGACATATCATTCATAGAAAAATTACCATTCTTCCTAACCAAAGTTCCGCGGTACTCAAACAATTAGTTCAGTTTTGTCACAAATTAACAACAACACGCTCAAATTTACAAGCGATCTTAAATTTAACTCATCCATGAATCACTAAAAAAATAAATGAAACGGCATATTTACGGCATGTCTAAAAAACAATATGCAATTCTATTACAAAAAACTGATTCAATATCAACAAATTACTCCACCCTAGCCTAATCCTATTAGTAAAGTTAATATAATTTCTAATTACATTTTACAAAACAGGCAAAAATTGCATGTGCAAATCAAATAGAAAACATTGCATGTTGATGACAGGATGGAAGGAAAAGGGAGTCCAGGCGAGTCATAATTTTATTTACTTCCCAACCGCCATTACATTTTATTCCAGTTCTCTCCCCCCATAAAATTCCCCATCCATTTCGCTCGAGTGAACGTAGCCAACCGAATGTGGAATGAAATGTATTATTCTGGTAACCTAATGAAAAGGGTGCTTTTGGATCCACCCATTCACTTAAAAATAGACCGTCCCTTTGACATGAATTACACTGCAAATCCATCTACAACATTGTTCAAACGGGAATTCAAGTGGAATCCCCCATCCCTTCATTCACATATCCATCCCCAAAGGCAAAGGGTACCGGGGCCCTTAAACCCGTCGTCATATTTTGTGGTAATGAGACACATCTGACCATTAAACCTCAAGTACTTCCTTTTCAATCAAATTGAAAAATAGAAATCCCACATTTACAGGTGTGACAAGCGTCGCGGCGTGGCGCGACGGCCGCGGTTTCCTTTACAACTTTTTTTTTCCTTTTCAATATTTAAAATTTCCACCCCAATTCCGGCGGCCGCGGCGGCGGCGAGCGCTGTTCAAATTCAGGACATTTATTTCCCCGTCCCGTCGTACAATGTACGTGGGTGTGCCGTGCCTACAAGTACAAATAAGATAAAACTCCGCCCATTTCCGAGCCTAAATAAAATTTATAAATTAAAAACACACACCCCTATAGCCGTGTCAATGGCAGGTCAAAGTCTATAATCCATTTCCTGCTCCTTTTGGAGTACATGTACGCAAATGATGGGATGATCCGATATGACTATAAGTAAAAGCATGAAGGGTAATCGTAATGAGGTTGGGTAAGGCAGGCGAGGCTAGGCAATAAAATTTGTGTCCATGCCACAGTAGCCGGGACACGAAGGACTCGTGACACGACTCACTCGGAAAACATTTAATAGCTCCTTCATTAAATTTACATTTACATTGACATCATTACACGTTGATAGGAGGAGGTTTAGGATTGCAGTGTGCAAACATCATGCAGGAGTTTTTATCTTCTCAATGAATCAATTTAATTTAATTGATCCCCATGTCCATGTCCACCCTTGTGGATTTGCACGTTGTATTGGCTGACAGCAGAGCGGCGGCACGTTGACGACGCAAGAAAAAGACTGACAATCTGCCACTTCACCTGTCAACACTGCGACACCTTTAATCATGATTTTAGATGGGTAATCGTTCCTAATTAATTGTTTCCGAGCCATGTTTTCCTTTCATCGCATGAGCAAAATAAAATTTTATAGCCTTAAATTCAATATGAAATGCGGGACAGGGAAATGGCCTCATCCTAACTAAATTTCCAATAAAATTGTAGCCCAAAAGTTCTTAAAAAAGCTGTAAATCCTCCACAACTCGAACAACAAACAATTTTATTAGCCTATCCATAGCATGGGTCGGATCTGACCACGCCACTTCTACTACTGAATAGCAGCACCCACAGTAGCAGCGCAGCGACAGCTGTTGTTCTTCCCACAACAATACACAAGGAAAAAAGGACTGACCGACCAGTCAAAAAATTTTCATTCATTTGGCATTTAGAAGGGATCCGCTAAATGATTCATTTTGTTCAATCAGGAAGGAAAATGCACTTTTTTTATTTTGAAATTAAATCAAGCGGTCTCCGCGTCCGCCGCGCCCACGCCATGGATGTTAGAAATCCCTAGTTAACACATACATGTTAAACGTAACAAATTCCATGTGGTTTTACAAAAAATTTGGAATTTATTTTATGAGTAAAAAAATTATGTATGAAAAAGTCTTCAATTTCGGCTGAGTGCATCGCACTCGAACTGTTATACTGCAAACCCATCACATGCAAAATGCAGCTAATCGATTTAACCAGAAAGAATCGGCCGCGGATACGACGCGACGTGACAACAAGCCTTGATTACATTAATAATTTACCATACAACCCACGAAAAAAGTGTAGTGTCATTTGAATTGCACTCAATTCAAAATTGGCAAAAAAAAAATGAGTCAGTCGTCGTTATCATAAAGGGCACCTTGGAGGAATCACTTAAATCTGACTGGCCACACATTAAAATTAATTAAAGTCGTCTGGCCCGTTTATCCAATAGAAATAAAAGTGCAGCCCTTTGGAATCCATGGAGTCTCCACGCGATGTAAATGTAATTCTCATCGCCATTGCTCATAAGACTTTGTGCATGTGCGTGCGAATTCACATTAACCTTCCGCCATTCCCAGTGTGCAATTTTTGTGAGGTAGGAATGGGAATGGCGTGAGTTTGACATCATAATTTTGTTGAGGAAAAAGTACAGCTTTTGTAGTTTGAATATTTCAAAGTTGGAAGGAGTTGGTTAACGAGGCAGTACGAGGCATGGAACAGGACAATCCCATACAAAGCACGCCATTTAATCGGCCCAGAAAATCAGCAAATGTAATAAAATACAGCAACTTTTGCAAAAAAAAATTGTGTGCTGCGTCGCGTTTATCACCTATCCATGTATAAAATTCTATTAAGCTCTTTTTTTCTCAAAATTTATAATACACCGCACTTGTCTGCCAAATTTCAAATCTTCAAATACTTTTTTTTTTCAATTCCAAACTTCCTTCTTACAAATCTAACCTACCTGACATGACAGCGACAGCATTGACTAATTCCTATTGACAAACTATGGATTACATCCACTCCAAATACTTCCCTATTACTTCCAATCATCACAAGGGATGGTGGGATTACAAGCAATCAATTGTCCAGCAACAATCCATGACAATTCAATAGCCGTAACCACTCTGACCCTGTCATTGTCACACTTAAATCCTTGGATATAATTGTAAGGAAAGTAAATATTAATCCCACAGCGCCACAGCACCCACGCAACACAGTCCAAAGAAAATAACTTAAATCCCATGTTAGGACAGATTTGGATTTTGGATTACTCTGCTCATGTGGAATTCCTCATCGACTTATACAAATAATCCGAATCCCTAGACAGGCCCAAGCGCACTAGTTTATTTTCAAACACATAACTGTACAGAGCAGTGCGGGGCTCCAAATAGAAATTGAATTATATTTTAATGACACAAAATATTGGAAGGAGTTCAATTCAATTCAATTCATGGCTTTATTATGCTCAGTGTCGTAAGAATAAACTTGTGAAAATGACAGGAGTTGCATACCAGGCACCAATTAATCTACTTTTTTTCATGTTTAAAATAAATTAAAAGTCGCCATAGTTCGCACTTACATATTCAAATTTTTAAATTGATTATAAGTTAACTGAGAAATTAATTGAGATTGAAGGTCAGGCCAGGTCAAAGCCAAACTGGATTAAAATATTTGTTTCAAATCTCAAGAAAAATACTGTTTTGTTAAGAAGTTTTCCATCCTCCTTATAACAATTTAGCTTAAAAACAAGTCAGCATGCATATATGCATGAATACAGCATTAGCCCAAACCCTAACCCTCTTCGCCATATTTCCCTCAATGTTTTATGTCCAAAAACAAGACTCAAATAAACTCCTCTGACGGTTTTACGTGCTCATTCCAAACCTTTTTAAGTGGAAGGTTTGTTGGAGAGTTTTAAAAAAAATGATGGAAAAGTCATCAACATCAAAGGATACGGACGGAGTAAAACATTACTTGACGGTCTTGGGCACCTATGATTTTATGGTGATGGGCTTACACTTGCCCCGGAACACCTTCCCATCATTCCGACTCCCAAGTCAAAGCTAGATCCAAAGGGAGTAACTCCATGTTCCCCCAAAACTTAATGAGAAGGCACATATCTATGGAACTATTAAAATTTTTATGTTTTTTGGTTCCTTCCTTTCCTTGTCGTCTTCCTAAGACGCCTTCCATTAAAAACTGAAGGAGGTGGCTCCATGAATCCCTGGATCACCTTCAAGACGTACGTAGACATTCAAACTGAACTCCCCCTGTTGATTTAAGTTGTAGTCCCAATACAACCAACACCTGTCCTTCACAATTTGTAATAAACTGAAATGATATCTGAATGACTACAAAGGGAGTACAAAAAACACAGCAAAGATTTTGAAAATTGGTAATGGATTTCGAAATCTAAGGATCAATCAAATCCGTAATCCTTGGAAATTATTCATTTGAGATTATTACGTATTTCTGGCCCACCGTGTAATAATTTCAAAGTACAGAGTCCAATGTATCTAAAAAAATGATGCTAATTACGCTCAGCTAAAAATTCTTGAAGAGCCAAAGACATCTTAAGTAGGTGAAACAGAAATCAAGTATTGTGAAATGCCAAGCTAGAAATTATAATTCAATTAAGTTATAGTTAAGTTAACGTCATCTAACTTATTTAATTTTTAAGCTATCACATTGTAACTAGTCGCAGATAAAATTCACGGCCTCACCTCAAAATTTGTGTACTTGAGTGCTAATACATTCAGTTCCAAAATATAACATCCAATATATTCTATGGAGGACAATGTTGTAAATTTACAATTTTAGCAAACCTTACCGCCGTATAATGCATTTAATAGTATGCACCATTACAAAAAATACTATTAGATCCCTCGTGTAGCTCTAATAATGTATTTGAATTGAATTCACTATGACTGATTCTTATTCCAAAATTGTATTCCATTCCAACTCCAACCCAATGCAGAAGCCTCATTTAAATCACTATGATTACCTAACGTAAACTCCCCGACCCTTAAAAACTTCTCAGCTCCATTCATCATGCAAAGTCAAAACAGCAGCATAAAGTTTCCTTAAAATCTCCTCAGTCGGCATGCAATGGTCATAAGAGACTTTTGAAAATAAAAACACGCTCTGCGTGCTAGAAAATGGGTCTGGGGTTGGAATTCCAAAAGCCCAACCTTGCGGCGCCTTCCCCAGTCACTTTTTACACTTGCATTTTCCAAATACAAACTGCTTTCTGATTATACTTCCCTCATAAAAGTTTGAAAAATCTTGACGTTTGGGCACGAAATATCCTTTTCGTCGTCCATTGTTCCCTTCCAAACTTTAACATTAAAAATTCCCTGCCTGCTCTTTCGGTCCAATTCCCTGGCCCTTTTCCATTGTTTACCATACCCGCGCCCGCGCCACGCTCGGTGCTCTATTGGTTTGAATCTTATGTATGTATTTTTATTTTTCCACCTCAATCCGAAAAAGAGGAATGAAAAAAAAAATCTTACCATCTCATCATCCATTTGGCACCCAATTCAAACCTCCTCCGTGTTTCACCGCCCCATGATACCATCTGGTCTTATTAACTAACTCACCTTTTCGTCCATTGTTCCCTTCCAAACTTTAACATTAAAAATTCCCTGCCTGCTCTTTCGGTCCAATTCCCTGGCCCTTTTCCATTGTTTACCATACCCGCGCCCGCGCCGCGCTCGGTGCTCTATTGGTTTGAATCTTATGTATGTATTTTTATTTTTCCACCTCAATCCAAAAAAGAGGAGTGAAAAAAAAATCTTACCATCTCATCATCCATTTGGCACCCAATTCAAACCTCCTCCGTGTTTCACCGCCCCATGATACCATCTGGTCTTATTAACTAACTCTACCGTGCCGGTGCCGTGCCTTACTCGAATGTGTGGATTGTGGAAGATGGGTTTTGAAAGGATGCAAAAAAAAAGTCAGTTGCGCCTTTCTTTTAGCGAGAAAAAAAAAAGAAATCCTCGTCGTCTTTTGAAGGAGGAACGCATTCTTTTATTAGCCTGAGGTCAAAGTAACAAACGTACGTAGTCGGATAGTGAGCACGTTAACGCCATCACACCTTCTAAACCTCTCGGCGGAATTCCCTTTGAAAATTAGATTATGAACCAAGAGTGTGATGTATGGCTAGCCTTGGCTTCCCCTTAATTTCTTTTCTCAAGATTTTATTACCCATTTTGCTATGAAATAAAGCACTTGAATCCAACGAACCGTAGTTCAACGCTTACTCCGCAGACAGACACCAAGGGGTTTCCTCTCTAATTAAATTTTAAAAAAATAAATAAATTTGGTGCCCACTTTTTTATAATAAAAATATAATTAAATTAAAATTCATATAAAGTTCCATCGTTCCATTTATTTTTTAGGAACTTTTTTTTTATATTACTTGAAAAGTTAAACAGAAAACAACGATCCTTAAACCACAACTAGAGCATTTCTCCAACATCTGTTCCTTTCTTTGCCGCAAGAGCTGTAGCTGCCACCTCCTCCCGTACTTTAACATCCCACCAATTCTCTCACCATCTGTTAAACTCAAATTATCGGACATGTAACTATTAATTTAAACGGAAATCAGTTGGACAGGATCTGAAGAAATGAAGTCTTTATTCTTGGCTCCTCCGGAGGCAAGTCATTCCTTACTTGGTATTCATTTTGACAGGATTCGTGTCTTACAAACATTCATCCCCTTTCAGCCAACCTTGTACATATTTCGAAGGAAGTCAAATTCAGAATTAAATAAAAAAGTGAACTTTGTGGAACTTATGTGTAATTTTTAAGAAATTTGCAATTTTATATACAAAAATTATTAAAAATACCATATAAAAAATTATCCTCAACCAATAGCCTTAAACTTGTACCCTGATAACACCGAATCCGATTTCCCAACCACCCCGATTGCAACCACCCATCTTTTCCCATCCCCCACCCAGTAAGGTTTTGGTACCCCGAAATTTGGATCCATCCATCCCTACTAACAAAAACTCATCCCTTACAAAAAAAAGAAGGTCCCTACCTCCACTACCCCATCTCCCCACCCCAGTCAATTCTCCTAATCGGAACTCACATTTCGTGAGCCTTGGTGGTTACCCCTGTCTGTAATCTTTTACGGGACGAAACCTGTTATTACACATCATGATAGATGATTTTTGCCTCCTTTCCTCCATGGACTGATGGATCCTATCCTGGACATTAGTCAGCACGGCACGGCACATCCAGTCATCCCTACAATCAAAATCTTCCACAAAAAAAACTACCTTCCACCCGAAACTGTCTAAATAAAATAATAACACTTAACTGAGTTCATCCCCCATCCAATCCATCGGATCCACACAACCAGCCACAACAGCCACCTTAACCCCTCCTTTTTATCTTTATTTTATTCTTTGACAGATAAAGTCATTTTCTTCAGCCTAAGCCTACCTTCGTTTCGTTTAGGGATTCCGCCGTCTGCGTCCTACGTCCGTCCCCCGCCAAAGGCCTACCTACCTACGCCGTGCCATGCCACCTCAAGTGGACCTCCGTCCTTTTTTCACCTCAACCCAACACCAAGCCACTACTACCACAAACAGACGTGCTCAATTCCATCTTCATTTCTTCGGCTTCTTCATTTACTCCTTGTAATTATAATGACTGGGCAGATGAGTGTGGGGTAGCTACATGTGTAATGTGTAGTGTGGTGTGGGTAGGTCGTAGGTAGACAAGTCCCGCCGTGCTGGCCGCGTTCCATCAAATTTGATGTCTCAATCAAGTAAGGGATTTTTTTCAATCGTGTAATTTGGATCTAAAATACGTATGAACGTAAGAACTCTGATAAATCAACCAGAGGGTGATAACTTCGGCCAACGATTTTTCGTAAAGGTAGCATAAATTTACAAAAGCTCAAGTTTTTATGTCGGATTTTAAAGAGCAAATAAATGTTTATCTTAAAGATAATTTTCTTTGCATTTCGTGTCAAACCAGAAAAACTGTTTTTTTAATACAACAGATTAAAATCCTCTAATTTTTTCTTCGGCATTCAAATCCAACTACAAAAGACCACCATACCACCAAAAATTATTTATCCCTTGACTAATCCATACATTTCACTTTGATATTTACCGCATTGACATTTAGCCATTAAATTGACCAGACATACCTAATATGAATGAAGATAAGTAATGGCATAATTCCCATTCCACTTCCACCCATTGAGTCAAAAAATCCAAGGATTTCCCACACCTTTGAATCCGCCCACTAATCAAACACCACCACACCGACGCGACGCGACGCGACCGGCTCTAGTAAGACAAGACCAACCAAGTTGAATAAAATTCCCCTCATAACTTTTTCCATGGAAATTGAGATCATATCATTGAGGTTGACTTTAATAACAGGCGAAGAGTCAAAGAGAGTCAATCCCCGTCTGTGTATCACGTCAAGTCACAGGTCAGACGGGGGGAGTTAATCCCCCGCTCTAATAAGAGTGTAAATGAACCCGTAACTCTGCAGTCTTCAATTACCGCCGCAGCGACAAGTCACGAAATGAAAGGAAAAGATAACTTGAGCTTTTTATTCCTCATTGGCTCAAAAAATGTGAAGAAGTACGAGTACATATTATGATGTATTTCCTTATACGTAACGTACCTGTCGAGTACTATAATGTTCAGTGTATCACAACTAACACGAAATGTACGAAAATCCAATATTACATATTGTTGTGTGTCCACAAAGCTCAAGTTTCCCCGCGTACTTAATAGGGTCCATTAATTTTAAAAATCATGATTATGACCGCCTGAAGATTGCATCCAATTTTAAGTTTTTTTGACACAGAATACAGAAACAAAATATTCAATTTAAACGCCGAAACATAAATAAAAATTTTAAACCCATTTACAAAATTTTACACAGTTAATTGTTCCTTCTATTTCTTCCTGAATACTCGACTAGCAAATATCGCAAATCTGAAAACCCATTTGTAAAATTTGTACATCGTCATCCAAAATTCTTAAATGTGTCCCGCTATAATAGCCAGCCAGGACGATTTCCCCCACCCCGTACGTAATTCCCGTCTTGGCATGAGATGAGTGTAATTTCTTTGACTGACTGACGAGACACAGAGCCGAAGATTTCGGCAATGCGGTGTGGTGTGTTGATGGTGACGAGATGAAAATGAGTAAATCATATATTCCAGCAGGTGAAGTTAAGTACCTTTCCACTAACGACCCCCGCGTTCCATTCCCTCCAACAATGAACCCTCCATTTAATGAACTCCTCGTTCACGAAAACAACATCTTCATCCGTACCGAATTTCCCAAGACAAAAGATTGGGTCTGGCTGAGCTCACGGGTGAAGGGGGAGAAAGATTCGATTCGAGTTGTTAAAAAAAGGATACGGACGTCGTCGTGGTCCTTAGAAAATGATGACTCAATCATGACTTTCGGATGGAAGTTGGCTGGCTTTGTAGGCTCCCTACAGGGATTTTATTTTGCACTTCATTCTAAAATATTCGAAAGAATTTTATGAGCATGCGTGTCCCTCGTCCGTAGTACTTTTGCGTGCATGCAGCTGTTACATGAACTCACCATCTCAATCCTCAATACCCCTTCTGTCGGGACCATAACTCAAATTCTAATTTCTCCCCTCTCCTGAAATGCTAATTAATTGCAGGGGGTAATTCCCTTTCAATTACTCCGCCTTCCTTTAAGGTCGGCTTGGGCGGGAGCAATTAAAATCTCATTTTCAAATGAGTGAAATTGAGGAACTTTCTTGGAAATCTCACATTTGCATAAGTAATGAACAAAACTTCCATTTTTAACATTGAAGGTGACCTGATTTAGCAATAGTTTACTGCGCAGCGAAACCCAGGCAGCTTTGGGTGAGAAATGCAAATTTAACTAAATTGTATTTAACTTTTAATTTTAATGTTCCTAAATTATTCTGCACAGCACACAGTAATGAATGGCGCCGCCCTTTGCTCCGTGCTAAAATGTAATTGCTTGTTCATAAAATTGAAAGAGATCGGATTTTAAAAGGCCAATTTTCCTTAGCCGTCGTCAACTCCTACGCAATTTCCGTAGGTACGAGTGGGCTGCCAATAACTCGTGTTTCAAGAACTAGACAATATAACAACTACACCCATCATTAGCTCAGGGGATAAATCACAAATAAAATTACTTCAAACTGTGAGCCATGAATAATTAATCCTATGGCTGTGCTTTAATTCAAATTGATTGATCTTTTTGGTCAACTCTGCAAGGAAACAGATCAGGGAAAGGGATTTCATGAAATCTGAGCCTTAGTAGGATTAACAATGTGACATGGCATGGGAAAGTGCTAAAGACCACCAAATCCTAAATATTTCACCCACTGAGTGCTGGTGCTAAACATGGGCTGTGCGGTATTAAACTCCATATTGTGACGTACGAATTCAAATAAAGTCATGACAAGCCCAACTCAGCATGAGATAATATGAAACCTTCGTGAAGGAAGCAATCTATGGATTTGATCTTAATATTGTCTGTCGCCAAATCCGACTTTTGCTGGCGAATGCTAAACCATGTTCAATTCATACATTTTACAACACAGCACACTCCAAGTTATGAATTGCATTGAATCTAATGTGAACTTCTAGCATGCATGCACTTGCATTGTAAACATTTTATCGCTCGTCTTGACTAAATTTGGTTGACTCGTCATGTGTCTGAAGAAATTCCCAGACTTTGAATGTTATTTTGAATTTACTTTATTTGTCATAAACGATTTCGAATCTGAGTACTCTAAGAATTTAATGACCTACACAAATATATTTTCTAACCGACGTAAATGTTTGAGATAAATGGAGTTGTTCACGTTTTAAGGTAAAACATAACAGACGACTGACACTCGACTTCAATTACAAAACAAGGAATTGCAGGAAATACCCAGCAGCAATTGAAATTGGATTTATAATTGATGATAAAGGAAACGACATAAATGCCTTGGAACCCAAAACAGCATGATATTTCCGGCTTACGAATATTACCAATTTCTACCTGTGTTGTATACTTCCCTTTACTCAAAATAAACAAATAAAGATGCCAGCTTAATCTGTAGTTGCGATATGATATTCCCCTGAACGTTTGGGCTGGAATCTGTTGTGAACTTCAGGGCCGGAATTCATAAGGCACAATTATTAAATAATTCCAATCGGCATCGATAAAGCGGCTTGAATTTCACCACATTATTCTAAAGATGTACGATCCAAATACCCGCAGCACAAAATAAGTCAATTTCTTTAAGTAAACCATTACTAAATCATCCTCTTCCATAAAAACAAGAGCTGAGGACGAGATGAGATCATGGTTGAAGTTCAAATGAGCTGAAAAACAATAACAATAGATTTCTTCGTCGTGTCGTGTCTTACAATTTGAAAAGGACTTGAGGGCCTGCCTTCCTGGCCTGGCCAAGCTTTTGTTGAATGTTCTCCGTTCATTCCCTCTCAACAATGTGGTTTAATAATGCAATCTAAATGGGCACCCTACACTCCTTCCCCCCTCTGCCTCAAATAACAAGAACAACTCAATCAATTCCAAGGATCCAGTCACCATCTCCTTTTCCAGTACACACGGGGTGAAGAATAATGAGGGAATAATGAACCATCATCCTGATAAGTCATGTCTTACGAGACCAAGTCGTCGTTCCTCAAATCCAAGGCACGGCCCAAGTACCCCCTTTTTTTCCCGGATCATCACTTTTTTTGAAATGAAACAAAGTTCCCCGTACGTACGTACGTACCTTCGCACCACAATCAATTTTGCATTGAACGATTTTCCTCTCCAACCAAATACAATACAATCAACACACCCTGTGTTCATCTCAATTACTCAAGGCAAAGGAAGCAATGTGCTCCACTCCAACTCCAAGTACCCTGATGAGCCTCGCTATGCTTGCAGCATTATTTTCATACATAATTAACACAACAATGAAGTGGATCAAATCCTCAACCCACACAAACCCCCTTCCTTCCAAGGAAGCCATTCTCACTCTTTAAATCAAAAACAAATCAACGGGAGATGACGGTTCAAATTCCACATCAAATTAAAATGGGTGCAAGAAAAGGAGCCAGATTTCAGGAGCCAATGCAAGGTGTCCACCGCAGGGCGTGATTTGTGAGTAGTTGGCAGTTGGTGAAAAACTTTACAATTTTTTTTCTTTCTTTAAAAAATGGTGATCTAGCAATAATATTCACTTTATGGAGTTAAAAGCCATTCAAAAATTGAATTTTTGAAACCCAATTCTATTTTAAATAATAGTTTCATTATAGGTAATGATTATAATATGATCAGCCGGGTGCAGCTAATGTTTTGATAATTTCGATAGATAGAATTTTGAAGATAAAACTACTTTTAATTTAACATTTTTAGTTGTACCATAGTTCCAGAAGCCATTCAGATTTAATATTTTTCATATATTGTTTAGCAATCTCAACTAAAGTTTTTTTGGTCTTCATCAAATAAAAATGCGAAGTAAACTCATCCCTCCAAACTAAAATCCAACCAACTAAACCAACCCAATATCAGAAAATCAATTTGGACAGGTGCGCAGGTTTACACTGCCGAGCCCAATTGAAATCAAGTCGTACAAAACTGGTACTAAGCCCACATTGAATGAAACACACCATCACATTATGCATTCAAGGATTTGGAATTTGGATTGAATTAAAATCGTGCACTCAGATTTGACCACAACAAGCAAAATAATCAAAGCTAGAATCGATTTTCACCCCACATGCCACATACACATACACAATTTAGCTCCGAGCCCACACTTAAATTTTGTCACTTCGAGCCTAAGGCCCGGCCGGGAGTATAAAAAAAATCTCCCAATAAGAAAACAAAAAGCCTTAAAAGGAGGACGAGTCCAATTGAACTTGGCATGTTTTACCAGTGCGTCGAAATAATTGGTCACAGTCACACCTTCCCAAACAACTCTGAGTTGACAGTTTCACGAAGGGAATTACACAAAGGATGGATAACTATCCTCGTGGAGTCTTCCCTCCTCGTAAAAGTAACCGGGCAAATGATTTACCAGTTATTTACAGCCCAGGCCCTTCAATAATATGAGTTTGGTTAAAATCCACGTGAAATTGAGAACAAATTTTAAAATTCGCGGTCGGTGTGGTGTTGTGGGTAGGGGCTCCACACCCAGAAAATTAAGGAGCTTGGAATTCAAATGTGCGATGCCATTTAACACACACTACACGGAGTGGATAAGAAATGAGCTCATGAAAAATCCTCATCTTAATTTCACACCCGATTCCATTTAATAAACTTCAACGGACGACTTGTCACTGTCAAAGGGGATGAGTTCATCTCCAAATCCAAGCATGAGACATCCGAAGAAACTCAAAGCCCGGGTATTCGGAGGCTTGGAACTTCATATGGTCTATTTCCACACCCTTTGACGGGCCCATTCTACATTTAGCTCTGACGACTTCATTGAGTTCGACAAGCCCCTTCTGGCACCCGCACCACACCCCCTCCCAATCCCAACTAATTAACCGGAAGTTTTTCCTTTTTCGGAATGAGAGGTTTACCAAAAAAAAGTCCACAGACAGAACAATAATGTGGGATGCCACAAATTTAGGGAAAACATTTCTTGCTAAGCAAATCCAACAGAATTTTTTTTGTTTTTAAAGATTTAAAAAAAATAAAAAAACTCAAACCGCCAAGTACACGTCGGCATACGTGGAAACTTCCTTGACGGAAAATCCGCTCCGAAAACTAATCTCCTCATCCATCTCCACTCTCCGGGTGGAATGTCATCCACTCCATTTGGGGAATGTGCCACTTGGGGTTATCCTCACCTCATAGCTTAACCCTTGCAAGCCAATTCCTCATGACAAGACAAGCAGGAGTTGTAAACATAATTCCCTAGCTTCAAAGAATATCACAAATCACACACTTTGTGCCCTCGTCCTTCCTCGGCATTAGCATACGCAAAAAAAAAAAACTAAGGCGACACTTGCAAATTATTCATTTTAACGCGGTACAATATAGTAAAAGGAAAGTTCACCCGAATAGTCCTTTTTAAAAATTGGAAACCAAACTTAGGCAAGAATCAAAAACAATCTGTCTATTTAATTATTTCCTAGCCCTTCCAGATATCAAAAATTAAACAAAAAACACGATTAACCTGAGGTGCTGACGCTCAGCTGTCGTAAATATTCCTCAGCTCGCATCAGATCCTGAAGGGCAGACAGTGATGACCAATTAACTGGATCCATGGTGCAGGATTTCGATGAACGAAATAAAGTGTCTGTGGCTACACAAACATTTACGAAGTCAAGTCCAAATTTATGCGGTCAAGTTTGTTTGACCAATTAAGTTGTTTTCTTCACACATTTGACATTTCAAGTCACCAAACACAAATTCCCATTGTTTATTTAAAGTCACTGCGATGCATAAGTCAAATTTAAGTCTCCAATGTATGAAATCCGCATTAAAATCCACCCAAACTATTAATTCTCCTGTGAATTGGAGCCAGGATTGGATATATGGATTCTTACACACTCCACCACATCCCAAATGAGTAAAACATAGTGGAGTCCCATTGTTGCACAAAAACCTATGAGCAGTCAGGCGAAGCCCATTGCTTTGCACAGCACAGCACTGCTGACTGTGTGAGTGTCGGGTCCCTTAAAAACCACAATTTACAATTTCTCGGTCCCAAAATAGAAATCACACATCACATCATCATCATCTCATTTCGTTTCGCTCTTTTCCGTCCCAACTATCCAACTTCCCCTTTTCCACGGGTTCCTCTTCAACAATATTACATTATTATCACTCAATTCACAATAATATCACTCAAGCCGACCACGGCCACGAACCGCAGATACGAGGAGAGCCATCCCTCTTCATTCAGAGGGAGTCCGTAATCCAAAGAATTCAATTCACTTCCACTTCTAATATTTCTATTTCCAAATGTGGTAGTTGTGTCGACGACGGGACGGGTTTTTGGATGCGAATGAACCGGTGGTGGGTGACCATTCGTTGGTTGACTGGTTGTGTTCGTCTGCCCCTTTTTCCGCCGTCCCTTGCCGTCCCGGTATTATACGATTAGCGTTTTGTGGATTTGCCCATGCGGAATCCGATTCGGGTCTCGCCTCCTTTCTCCAAGCTGTAACAAAAGACAACCAACAAATCAGCATCCGTCCCGACGTACACCCGAAAAACCATAAAACTCCTAATCGGCTCTTCTTTTTCAAAATCCCCGACATTCACTTAGCGACTGAGCTCGCATAAAAGGTAAGCTAATGCTATAGATATATCTTATATATGTATGTATGTATGTAATAATGTCACTTTATCTATATCTGGTTTCGTAAGTAGAACACACGTAGTACTAGGTAGTACTACTACTGAAAGTGTTCAACTAGTCATGCCTCACTGGTCAATCAAAAAGGGTCCCCTGCTCTTTAGGTCATGTCATGAGATACTCATGCCATTCCATCATCACCCGGTCGTGTCAAATAAAGGTTAAAATGTAAACATGAGATAAATACAGGACAGGACAGGGTTACGGGCGGTTATTACAAGTTTGAGATGACAATGGATTGGTTGCATGGTCATCTGTTGATGGAGAAGAGTTGTAATTCAGTTTCATGAAATTTCATAGGGTTGAGTTAAATGGATAACAAATCTAACTGAAGAATTAAAAATGAAAGGTAAAATGGGTAGGATGAAAGCCAATAAAACAATAAACTGTTTTTGTATATACAAAAGTTTCTTAGTAGTTCGGGATAGGATGGTATCTAAATCCCTTAAGAATATCTAATCGGAAGAAATGGTCAAAGAAAGCTTGCACTGCTTACATAGATTTGAGTAAAAATATGCTGTACTAGCTAATCAGAAAAAATGAAACAGCACATTCAATTATCGCATTAAGATTATGATGTGTTGACTCCACCCTCCACCGCAATGCAATGTGTTAACCCAACGAACTTTATCATGTTGAGAAAAGTGCAAGTGGACGGGTGCTTGCTTGCCAGGCCATTCTCCTCGTTAAAATTCTGCAGATGAAGCTCATGTTCGTTCTTTTTCTTGGATTTTACTAATTAGCGGACGAGGCGGCTCCACGGATTTTAGTTCAATGTTCCCTTGCCATATCACTATCACCAACCCATTGGATTTATGTAAGGAGTGTTGAATGTAATAGGGGATCGTTGATATATTAACACATTAACACCCTGCCAGATTTTAATTAACTTGATTGCAACTTTGATAGGATTATTAAACCGGCCCTGATCCATCAACCCTTGATATTTATTCCTGAAGTCGACTACGTTGCGTTGTACACGGCCGACCACGGCACGGCTGCCACCGATATGGATTCAAGTTTTGTTTCTGATGATGAAAAAATTATAACCATTGTATCCTCCAAATTGCTTTAAAAATTAATTGGACTCAGTGTAAGGTCAGCATTAAATGATATTATCCGTGAAAGTGATCAGGTTAAAAAAAATTATTTCTTCATTATGGGGCACTAAACTTTTGTTACTACTGTGTGGTGCTGTGCATAAACCTGGCCTGCATTTCACAGGAGTAGTTTTAAGTTTGGGTCAATCACTCACTGAATTGAGAGTTTCGAAATTAAAGAAGGATTAGTAAAGCAATTGCAAATATTTTGCGTGCATTTCATTATAATTCGTGCATTTCATAATTTCATCACAATAATGTTGTGACTTTTGTTACAATTTGGAGCAAAATTTCATTTCTTTTCATGACCAGTTTACCTTTCAAATATAAATTTACTTAAATCTTTACTAATGAATGCAACATTTACCGCGGGTTAAATCGTTGCTCAAATTTGGCTAACCATAACCTTTGTCTAGCCTGTTCTAACCAATTTTAAAAACCTGGATTTTCCACTTCTCAATCGTCAATTTCCACCGGTTCCAATTTCTTAGTTATAATCTAAAATTAACCCCTGAATTACAATAATTCGGTCTAGTCTAATCAGATAACACCTCGATGGCGATTAACTTAGTCGATAGCCGAAAGCGAGAACTGTGTCTTCAACTACATTTCAGATACACATTACGCCCAAAAAATAAATTATTAGTCCCGGCGTTACTAATATAAAAAATGCCAACTTACTTCATATATTCTCGGAATCTAAACAGTCGGCCTATTTCTTCTACCCGTCGTCGTCCACCACGTTTTGCTTATATTTTAGAAGACCGGGACCGGTGAGGTGGCTTCCCTCCCTCAACTTGCAATTGCAAAATTTGCTATTCAGGCAATCCTGCCGTCAAGCCATCCACCAATTTCCAAATAATTGTTCAATTATCTCTTACAAACAATTCTCCTAATTCCCAGCTGTTCCTTTTAATGGTTGTAAATACAAATCCAATCCTTCTGTCCGTTTTGCTTATAAAAATTCAAAACCGCACTATCCGACGCCTGGCTTTGTAATTGTTTACACTGCACTGACTGAAACTAGTTTTTCATATGCAAGGGCATATAGCCAGGAGCCTTCTTAAACTCAAAGTCCCGCTTCTGCGTCTGCGCACAACGTAACTGTGAGACGACGCAATGGACGCAAGCCTCGTGCGTTGCGTGCCTACAAAAATATGTTCCAAAATTCCTTTGCTTTCCTTTCCTAATTCCGACGACACTTAGAAATTCCTACACAACTAGAAAACTTCTAAGAAACTGCGGGACGAAGAACGGAATCAAGATGTGAATTAAAGGAGTCTGGATGTGGGATAAATAGGAGCTGAACGGCGTTTGAGCATTACGTCGCGTCGCCGTGTCCTCTCGTATGGAAGGAAAGGGTGTTTTGTATACGGTGGGAGCCGGCTCAAGTTAAGGACAGAAAAAAAAGAAGGTTGGGCAGTGAAAATAGAGTTGGTTTTGGATTGGATAATGATTCAATTGGAGACTAGAGTTATTTTATACGGCCATGAGAAGGGTACTTCACACTCCTTGAAGCCCATGCGACGAAGAAAATAAAATATGGCATTTTAATTGGCTATTATATCCCTTCGACGCATGGCATGGCATGCAACGAACAAACGGGGAATGAATGAGGAGGAAATAGAACCAACAATTATTATTATTTTTGAGGAGCCTCCACATGGCATGGCATGGACATTGCATGGGAGGGGGATGGAAGTTCTGCAACAATCCCTCGTTTGCCTCTGTGTCAAACCCATTAAATGTAATTATTTAATTTTCACCTGCTTTTTTCATCAATCCTTGGGGGTGGGATTCATCAAAGATCATGCTGGGCTAAGCCTGCCTGCCTGCTATGCCATGTGCAAAATGTGGAAGAGTGGATTTTTAAGAAAAATTTTGAATGTAGGGAGGAAGAAAAAGTGGAATTGTAATGGAAAGGGCTGAGGGGATTTCAATTGCATTAATTATTTCACACAGTAGTGAAGTGTCGTGTTTTCTGCACGGCATGTTTGCAAGTTTAATTTAATTTCCTCCTTCAGCTACAGTCCAGTTGTGTTGGAATTATTTTGGAGGCAGACCTCCACCTCCCTGACTGACAAAGCGTGGAATTGAAATGTGAGAAATTAAAGTGTAACGTTGTGTTGTGTCCTAGAGTCGTGGAATCCAGAAGCCCGCCTTCCAATGTTTAATAGAGCTGCTTTTATAGTTATGACCAATAAAATAAAACCATTAATTAGTTGTCAAATGAATGGAATTGCTAATGCCCCAAGAATTCTTAAGGTGGGCGGTCGATTCCCTTCCACAACAGCAGACAGACACACCAATTCTTGAACTGCGTGAAACTCCAGTGTGAATATTTTACGAACTTTGAACTATGGAATTTGTTAGTCTGCTAGAAGTTTGAATTTATTGGATTATTAATACACATGTCTGTCAGGTTTCATCTTCGCTGTTCCACTGGATAAATAATTGCTAGTTTTCCATAGGTATTTTATGTGTGCACTTGCAGAAAGATGGGAGGTTGGAAAGTTATGCCCACTGCGCTAGTCAGAAACACGAAAAACACGAAGGTAAAACGTAACGTTTAGATATAAATTTTTTGTTTGTTACAATTTTCTGCAATTAAGCGTTCAAATTTTGCTCATATTTACGTAAATCGGGGACTGCAATTCCAGAAATGAGGATTAGCACCTCCAACAACTTGTGGCTATTTAAGATACTATTTTTTATTAGAATGCTTCTTAGCTATGAATTATTATGAGTCCGGATATGTTGATGCTTGTATCTCCAAAATATAAAACTTCAAACTAAAATTTNAATTCCAGAAATGAGGATTAGCACCTCCAACAACTTGTGGCTATTTAAGATACTATTTTTTATTAGAATGCTTCTTAGCTATGAATTATTATGAGTCCGGATATGTTGATGCTTGTATCTCCAAAATATAAAACTTCAAACTAAAATTTGTTAAGAATTGATCTTCAAGAACAACATGTGTCGTCAAGATAAAAGTTTCCTTTATATTTCATTCATTTCCTCTTTCAATGTCCTACATTACATGCATACTACATTCCCCTTAATGCAATGCACATGATGTAATTAGAATCAAATTACGAAAGTTATTTATCACAGGTAATAAGGTATGGAAGTAAGGCTCAAGTAACACGCCGGTCCCTTGACTGAGCCGTGCCGCTCCCTTCGTCCCTTCCTTTCCTTCCAAAGTTAATCACAGGAAAATCAAGTGCGGTTTTACAATTATTTATATCCCGCCGCACTCACTCACTTCACTCCAATTACAGTCCTCCACCCGGGAAACCCTTTTCTTCATACAATTTGAACGGAAGTAATCAAACGAAGCCCTTAGCCTTCACAAATCTGGAAGGAAGAAAGAGGAGCTGAGTGACAGCTGACCTCGGGCCCATTATTACTACTACACTACATACGTATTACATTAATTCTCGTTAGATTCTACTTCTCGGAATGGTCCATTCTTCATTCTGTACTGCACTGTAATACTCCTTTTCTTTGAATCCGATCTGAGGTCTACCTCTAATTTTTTTGTTGTAAAATCAGCCAGCCATCATTCTTTCTAAATGACATCTTCCACCATTAATGAGGTTTTCAACAATTTTGAACAATTTGGATAAAAATAATTATTATTGTAAAGTGAAAGATCCAGAGGTTATTCTGGACTTATTTTGAAATACTATTTCGGTGCCGATTAAAATGTTGCCAATTTCTAATCGGACTGAGTATCGTAAGTTAAGTTATCGGTTTCTTTTTTTAATTACTGCCTAGCAAAGAATTATTAGCAACTTTTAGATATTTAAGCTTGCTAATTTGAGCATCGCGTAGTGTATAGTCAGTTAATCGGATAATGGAATCATAACAAGTACCATTGGGTAATTGCGGTAAGAAGCTAAAAAAACGAAGCCACTTTTCCATGAGGGAAAATAAATGTATAGGATGAGGTTTCCTTATTTTGATAGCCACACAATACAGCAATCATCTTTTCGATACTTTGCTCCTGAAAGTGTAGCCTGATCACACGGGCCGGGCCCTTTTTGAGTTGAAGTACATATGGCATAGCCTTATTTCATTCAATTTCTTGTTCAATCTTTTGCCCTTGTGAACCATTACGGTAATTTTAGCCTCTTTCCTTACTTCTGTATCCTACCTTGCAATTATGCAATATTGAGGCTCAAATTATGGTATACCTGAGACTTTTGAATAGCGGGTTTCCTCACACCATGCAATCACACAATTGGATTGGATTCTCCCCGTCGTCGTCCCCGTCTCTTTGAAGCTCTTCACAACTCGTAATTGCTTCGTCTTGCGTGCATCGGGCCGTCTCCTCAGACATTTTGACAGACTCGTTTTTTTTTCAGATTTTATATTTTTCTGATTTTTTTATTTCATTTACTTGCGTTTTTGCGCTGTATAGTAGTACAGCATGAGCATGAATAATATAGTTGATTTGATTGACGGCATTAGAGGACATATACCTCAAGGTGGGTAAACAATAACTATTCTCCTGTAGGAGAATATTTATTGTTTACCCACCTTGATATACCTTAGAATAACTTTACAATTAGAAGTCATACTTTTTATAAGAAATCGTTGTGTAAATTCCTCCGATGGGAGCCTCGAGTTCTGTCAACATAGCCAACATAGTGGTTCATGAGCAATTGTTATATTTTTTTGTAGTTAACTTTGGTCAATTAGTACTCTGCATTTTTATAGTTTTTGTCTGTGCTTCAATTCATTGAAGAGTGATGTATGTCTAAACAGAGCCACAAATGCAACGTATTAATTATACGGGATATAATTATAAAGAAACAAGGTGCGAAATTATGGAGATCGGGTACAAATTGAGATTGATTGGTATTCTCTATTCATATGTAAAGTTTCAAAATAACAGCTTAATTCCAATGCACAATGATGTGATACAACTTAATTTTGAGGATAATTAATACCTCATTATTTGCTACACAACACATGTGAGCGCCGGGTTGAGTTTAGGGTTTAAATTAAAAACAAAAGGGCAAGTCAATTCATGTTCATCTGATGGATTCTGTTTGAAATTGAGAAGGCTGAGCACGTTTAGCCGATTTGAACGTTTTGTTGAAAAGGGTTAAATCATACGAGTACAACGAGTTGTTGCACAATTAAGATCTGTAATTGAGCTCAGGACTGTGTGGAATGGAACAGAGCGGAGACTGTTCAGGATTCATAATTTTTAAGGAGCAGATGGTTTGTCTTTAGTTTTTATGTTGAACTCCTTCCTCTGCACGGCTTGCACTTGAAAGGTAAAATATTGTGTCCGCCTGAAGAGAGTATTGAGAAGTTAAATGGAGCATTAGCACGGCTAAAGAACTCCTCTTAGCTTTACAAGGAGACAAGTATTTATAAGTAATGATGCATGATTCATTATCCTTAAAGGAGAAGAGAGTGAACGGGTTTCTTTTACTTAAGTTTATGTATATTTACGAAGGCAGCCAAAAGGAAATGATTAGGTTGTTCCAATGTACGTAACATTCGGTGAAGTCTTTTTTGCGGGTTTGGGTGCGTGTATTTGTATCAACACCAAAACCGGAGCCTTGTCCACCTATTTATTTCAACATTATCTACATGAAATAGAATAATTAACGATTTCCTTTCCCTTGGAAAAAAGTTAAGGTCTGAGGAAATAAGGGTCATGCGTCATTATGCATATGCTTGGTAGCTTCAGCTCTACTTTTGTTGTTCATGCCGTCTCAGACCATTTGCTCATTAAGAGCAGTCTCATCTTAATTTCATGAATTTAAACACTAATGTTCTTTTCCCGTAATATACCAGTCTAATTGTCAGAGAGGAATAAGCTTAGGTTGTTTACAACTTGACTTTTGTATTAACAAGCACACGATTCATTACAAGTGACATAATACGAATTCAACACGTAGCTCGAGATCTAAGAAAAACCACAGGGAAATTTTGAATTAAATAAATAATTTAAACAAAAAATACAAGTATTACACAATATTACATATTAAAAGTACAAGTATTACACAATATTACATATTAAAAATACAAGTATTACACAATAGTACATATTAAAAATACAAGTATGAAATTTGTGTTATATGGTTTACACTTTTGCTTGTCCAATAGTGTAAACCAAATTTTTTTAAAACCTGTGGATTGTTTTTTCAAAAACAATGCCTGCTGAGACATAATAAAGTTGCCAAGTTATAGTTTTGCATCGCATAAGCTGCAAAGTACACGATTTTATACAGAACAACTGCTCGAGAGCCTTCGATAAGTTATTATCCTCTCCCAAACTCATTTAAAACCCAGCCTTTGCAATTGCCATTTAGACGTAAAATTAAACAACTGAACGAATGGGGATCCTCCCAAGAGTGAAACTAGAAAAACGTCTTCTTCGAATAAATTGCACCCAACCGTGCTTAGGAATAGGACAAGAATGCAAAAGTACATGGGAATTAAGACTGTTGAAGAGTGTTGGTCTGTAAATCACAGCAAGGGACTTTCGGACAGTAGACACTCAGATCTCATCAAATTCGGCGCGACGACAGATTCTAATCGCTGTCTAAGGTAGTAATGGCTCTTACAGTCCTGTGTTCACAGATCTTGACTGGCGTAGCTGACCACCTACCTGATTGTTGGCAATGGCCCATCTTCAGCCCATTCATTCCTCCTTCCCAGTGTCTTCATTACTACATTATTTCTTTATTCCAAGTTGTATGGTTTTATTTTCCTTTTGCTGTCTTTCAGATCCATGACCATACTTGTTTCAAAACAATTACCAGTCAACATTGCCAAACGTGGCCATCATTTGGAAATGGTGGGTAATATAACCTGGTAAATTCAGTTGGAGTTTTTGTCTCACTACTAAAAGCCTGTGATGTGTTATTTTGAACACTAAATAATAAAACTTATTATTTTTAATTTTATACACTAACGGTGTTTTCGCACTTGCAAGTACTTGTTTTTAAAAAATGGCGCAACTAGCATGGACTCATCTGATGTTCGTTTGCTTTTATGGAAAATTTATTGCAATTTATCGTATGGAAGTTAACCTGATAACATTTCTTATAAATTTTAACAAGAGTTTAAGCATTCAAAATCTCATTTTCTACAAAAATGAAAATTACAGTCCCGAACCTCCCTCTTGGATTTTATTTCATTTTTATGAAAAGTGGTGAAGGAAAGTATGCTATCAATAATGCCATGTTGCAATAAAGGCAGCAGGGTAACTGGGCTTAATGGAGGAAACCTGAGGGAGATTTGTAATGAGTTGAGCCGTAAGACCACTTTGTTTGGGCGATTATTCTAACCTCAGGGGTGTTTTCTTAATTCCTTCCCTCCTTTACTTGTACAGGATAATTAAAGAGAGTCGGATATTATGAATTGCTACCTTCACATGCGAAGCCAGGTATTCATTCCTCCGTCTCTATTTTGTATCCTTCTGCTGCATTCTGCACATCTGGCCAATTTATTAAATGTTAAGAAAATTATTGTTTTTCTCTCCTTTTCTAACGTGTTGCAATTACTTCAGCGCCTCCATCCTGACAGTTTTTTTCTGATTTTGTAGCTAATTCAATGCTAGCTAGATAACTATAGCTGCAGTTCAATAGATTTGATTGAAATAAACTGGCGTTTTGGCCAGCAATCTTCGGAAAAGGTCAAACCACCATAAAATTAGCTTGAAATCCATAAGGAACATTTCCCCCATGTGACAAAGACGTAAAACGAATGTTGAAAGAAGACATAAATTGAGAGATGAAGGTGTGAGTAGGAGAAGAATGGACTGGACAAGAGAGAGAGCAAAAGTGTCAGATCCGCGCACGACAACACGGAGGGTTCGGTTCAAAAGGGATGGAAGTTGAGAGCCAAGTCCATTTATTCTTATGTGTCCGTACATGGAATTACCAGGGAGCTACTCAGAGGTCGATCATCCATCACACCCCAAGTGGAAACTTTAGAAAACCATAAAGACGTTTTGCAGGGGGTCGATTCTTCTTCCCCTGGACCAAGTCATTTCAAGGAAGTCAAGTCGGCTACTTTTTTTTTCTTTCAAATTGTATTGTTGGCCGAAAAGAATTCTTTTTAGTCTGTGCCTTGTCCCTGTCCATTTAAGGGCGGAAGGAGCAGTGGGGGGAAAAACTTTAGTGATAATTCTTACTCAAGAAACACCTTCCTCTGTCCCTTATATTAAATGTATTAAGTGTTCATATTATTATTCTATCGGCTGATAGGTTCCTCCCAGTCAGGGTCCTCAGCCCAGGTGCCTTAACAGTCTCATTTTCACAATTCAATACAAAGTTCGGGAACCACCTACTATGCCCCTCTTGGGGGGTTTGCATGTTGAGAGGTTACTTCGCCGCGCCGGTCGGCCAAAACCTTCACTTCTCAGCAAAACATTTTATTCAACTTTTCAAAAAAAATTTCAAAGAAATCGCACCTGTGGAAATGGCATGAATGCCAGAAATCTTGCTCCGAATGAATGAACCCATTAGATCTGTCTATTCTGCATAATAAGAAATCCGTTGAATTTGGTTACAACATTTGCAATTCAAGTTCGCAATTATATCCATACCCGGGCAATTGCGATCGTTTCTCAGAAACGCGAAGGCAAATGTTGGATTTCACACCCAAATGTATTGTTTGCAGTAAGGCTAGGGTTGAATGACGACAGGTGTTGTTGGATCTTCCCTTTATTCAAACCACCACCAACAATAATAAATTTGTAGTACAAGAAGTAATGAGAATAGTGGTGCAGAATTGTAGGAGCAACAAAGAATTCGCTGCTCCATTGAGTCACACCAGGTACACAAATAACAAAACAATCTGACTTCTTCCCGGCACCAGCCGCGATCTTATCCTCAACGCCATTCACGCACGTAGCGCCTTCATCCTTTTGTATCCTGTATAATTGTAGCGATTCCTTTACGACGAATGCATACATGTCAACTCCACTCGACCGAAATAAACTGCAAATAATGGTCTCCTTAAATCCTGGACTTGAAACTTGACGTGCCCGTTGTTCAACTTGTGCCAAACACCCAGCCAGTCGTCCACAATGATGTTTGCAATAAAAACAATCAAAATCCTTTGATTGTATCCCTTCACTTCTGTTACCACTGATGACGTTCACAGTTCAAGTAGATGTCGACGGGATGAGTTCAATGAAACAAATCCTGAATGATTAGACAGTTTCACCAATGAGCTGGAGGGAGGGAACCGCTCAATTCGACCGGAAGGTGTGTAAACTTGTCCAATTCAACCCGCACTTTTCTCTGTTGTTCAAGGTGATAAATAACTACACACTTTGATGTTAAATTGAAAAGAGGAGGGAAGCTGGAGGGAGGGAACCGCTCAATTCGACCGGAAGGTGTGTAAACTTGTCCAATTCAACCCGCACTTTTCTCTGTTGTTCAAGGTGATAAATAACTACACACTTTGATGTTAAATTAAAAAGAGGAGGGTGAAGAATGGCGACAAGGGGGCTAATGGTGTATCAGCACGCAAGTGCGGACAAGTTTGTGCGGCCAGGATTTGCAAAGTGATCACTTGAAATCACTTAATTAATTTAAATCCACTCTTCTGAGACAATGGCTATAATTCAATGAAAGCAAGGAATGAGCCGCGACATATGGCTAATGTATGGCGAGGTGTAAGTTTGTCGGGTGAATGCAAAGTGGTTTGCGCTAATTAACAATGCACGATTTGATCTCGGTATGTGATGAGTTGGATCCTCATACTGCGCTGAGGGGAGAACAATTCCAATTAATTAATAATTGTCTTGAACCATTATTTGAAACTGCTATAAAATTATTACAGTTGTTGTATTATGCGTGGCTACACCACGTTCGCGTTCGGCGTTTGCGTTCGACACGCAGTATTTGTTAGGCTTGAGATTTCCTGTCTGTGAAAGGTGCAGTCTTACTTACATCTGGAGTCTGTTCTCTGAAACTCTTCTACTTGAACCGCAATTTTTGAGCCAACACGCAAAAGACACAAAAGAAGTTAGAAGTATTTTAACATTTGACTCTCATCTCCTGCCTTGTTTTAAATTGAATTCTGTTAATTACTGCTCTACACTCTAGTCAAGCTATATTTTAGTGCAATAGGTCACAGCGATGTTAAATGCAATAACACCTAGCCGCTCACAGGTAAAACTATTACTCCCGTATTTACGTATTTAAAATAATTCTTGAACAAAATTGAAATCTGCGCTGCTGCCAAGAACATGTAATTTTAATTTTATAATAATTGGTTGACAAGCAATCAGGGAAAGTATGAACCGTTAATAGACTTATTGCAAAGCAGCCAAACTTCACCGCTAAAACCAGGCTTGGATCAATTACCTGTGAAATGTAATTAATTACCAATTACAATTACTTCCAAATTTCTGAAAGTAATAAATTACAATCACAATTACTTTCGGAATTTTTTAGAGTAATTAATTACAATTACAATTACTTCCCAAATTTTT
>JAAXYW010000257.1:0-47070 GCA_036851895.1 Orthonychiurus folsomi
TAGGTTTTGGTACCAATCAGCGCTGCAAAAAGAGCGTCAGACAGACGGACAGACGGACAAAACGATTACAATACCTGTGCCACATGCTAAAGCATGTGTGCTCGGTAATAAAGCCAAAAATAAATTCGAATTTCCGGGACGCATCCAGCGCCCCTGTCTACACTGTGCCTCTTTCCCCCAATTGAATAATGTCAACAATGCACGTATTTGCAGTAAGCAACGCAACGCACGGAATGGCGCTGCGCGGCGCCGCAACGTGCCACCACAGCATAGCCTTGGTGACGTATTTTGTTTGTAAACATGAAAAATCGATATATTGATTTTTGAATGTTCCCTTGCATTAATTTGGATTAAAACGCGGTTTTTTGATGAGAATTTTTGATTTTGACCGACTTGGGCTTAGTTAGTGGTCGCCAGCACTTCCCCAATTTACAACGGTTCGAATGAGACCTCATTTGTCCAAATCCGCCAAGCCGTTCCGGAGGCTTTGCAGCCCATATAAATAAGATTAGCGCCAATATACAGTAAGCGATTCTTCGTCGCAATAAAAACACATGGTATGTACATCCAACATCACATTTATTTAAATTACGTTGACTTCACTACACATTATTAGACTTTTCTTCAGCTCGGCAAAACCGTGCGAATTAAAGTTTTCAGCACAACTTGACGCCATTCATTCGCAGTCATGATTATAACATTTCATAAAATTAAAGGAATTTAGTGAGCTACTAAAGGTCAAGATGTTCCTACGGTACAAATAAATATTACATCAAGTCACCGACTGATTCTGGTCTCTGTCATCTTTGGCCTCAGGCTTCACAGCACAATTTGGTACTTAATACTCATTCCACACGCATAGTAATATTATTTTGACATATTGGTTCGGGTTGCAAAATAGTGGTACATATAAAGGTACAACAAAATGGCAGGTAATTGGAGGCCTTAATTAATACACCGGGATTAAAATTTACATGTCAACGACATGCTTTGTGTGATGGGGCACTGTGAAACATGCACTAAAATGATTAGTTTAACTTGGGAATTTGTATTATGATTTTCATTTGACAGATTTTGATAAATTGTGTCATCAAACATAATTGCAATGCAATTAACACCGACTTAGAATAACACATTTCATTTACGTCACGCCGATGTGTACGACATTTTACATACAAGGGATTACTAATATTTTTTTCGAACGAGGCCTAGCAATGGCCGGAGAAATGTTTTGAGGGGTGAAGATGGTTGCTGATGTCAGAGGTCACTCGCAGATAACAGTTTGTTGTTATAAGCATCCACCTGACTTGCGGATTTGATTCCTTGCCGATCCAATTCCTTCCAGTAGTCATAATTGAGTTTAATGTGCTGCATGATTTCTGGGATGTCTAAGAGAGCTGTAGGAAAAAATAAACGTTGAAATATTATGCAAAGGAGAAAGAAAGAGAACAATAATTATTTACAATACTGGAATTCAATTGATATAGTACTCAGTTTCTAAATTGGTACTCAATGCATAAAAGTGAAAGGCGAAAGAGTTTGAATGGATTGGGGGTGCTTCAAATTGCATTTACAAATACTCAAGCATAGATATGTGTTTACTCACCATCCCAAGCCTCGTACATGTCAACGACGAAGTAATCCACAAATCCAGTCTGAGATTTTGGAATGGAGCAAGTATCCCTCTCAAACATGGGCATCACTAGAATTATTAAAATATTCAATTCAAAAAATGTCACACTCCTATAACGTAAAATCCAAGTCTCAAATATTGACGGCGAGTCTAGGCCCAAATATTTGAAAATTAAATTTAAATACGAGCTTAAATTTTGACATGCACACGCCTTGGAGAGCCGAATATTAATTAATTTGGCATAAAATTCGTTACCTGGGGGCAATCCCCTTGAAATCTCCTCATCCGTCTGCCTAAAATATTCCTCCGCAATCCGCTTAGCCCATTCAATGCAGAGTTTCTTTGGTCGAGCCGGATTGGCCACATCCGCACATTTGATTAGCATCCTTTTAATAAGCACAATGTTGTCCGGAGTAATTAATGTTGCTATGTCAGGCTCCGTTGGAGTTATCACGGGTGATGGCTCCTTTACGGAAGAGGATGGCCCTGGACCTGTAGCAGATGATGAAGCTCCAGCCCCCAAATCCAATCCATCCTTCCCTCCCCCATTCAGGAATGGTTTTGTGAAAACATTTACAAATTTTGAAAAGTGCTCGAAATGCTTCGTCATCTCCGTCGCCAGGACCATGTCAATTATGCTCGCTCTGACTGCTTTGTATGTGGTTGTGTCCAGGCCCTTGAAGATGTTGACCCGCGCATCACTGAGGGTCAACTTGAATGTGAAGGCTGCATGATGAGATTCAAGAATTGTGAGGTCATTGTACAGGAGGGCTAGGTCATTCCCGGAATTGGTCAAGTAAGCGCTGTTTTAAAAAAAATACACAAATTAATGTATAAGGCTAAATTCAGCAACTACTATTCGATTCAATAAATATACAGAGTTTCCTAGTCGCATGTCTGTCATTGCAGTGCAGCTTCTGTGTTGAAAGTGCTTGCTTTTTATTCAAAACGTTGGATCCAGTAAACAGGGAATGATGCATGGTCGTGGAGCACTCAGGGTAAGTTCATCTTTTCAAAGCAAATTCATATTTTATTCATCCACACTTGTGTACACTACCAGTGCACCACATGAATGGCAAAAGATTTTGCGTTATCTTAGCCCCTTGGCATATGTGTTTTGGGGGAAGGAAAGGAGTCAGTTCAGTAAGTCAGCCTTTCCGAGCCAAAGAGCTCATCCGGTTCGAGGAAATGATCTCTCTAATATTGCACTCAACTTTGTTCCCGGATGACGAGAACCTGGAATAGAAGCCGGATTCTGCCTCACTAGAGGCGACGTCTTTCGAAATAAATAAAAAATTTCTCAGAATCTGGAAGAAATAAACCAGGGCTGACACTCCTCGTATATACTTTAATGTTGAAGCCATTATGCCAAGTGACATTGATGACAGACGTTAGTGTGCTGTGAGGCTGCTCCATACTTTGTGGGAATTAAATTAGAAAAACCCAAGTTTTTGTCAAGTTTATGCCAAGTTTAAATCATGTGGGAACATATGAAAACTCATATGAATTTCCTGCAACCGCAACTGCAACTGCAATTTCTTTACCATCTTCACCAAATTTAAATACGGTTGACTGACGAGGGAAGTACCCGAGGTGCAACCTCCCGATTTGGCTGAAATTTTGGCCACTTATCACACTTATGTAGAAACTATGTTTCACAAAGTGTCCGTTCTCACTACTCAAATTTCGAATTTAGCCGAATTTTTTAAATTTGGCTTGAAATATTTTACATGCCGGGACCCGTCAAATCGAGATTTTTGTGGGTTAAACGCCGTCCTGTTTTTTCAGCTTTGCAGTTTGGACGCATTGCATAGAGTGGCATGGCGTGCGGCGCCGATTCTCTCGGCCGGCCTCGGTCTCCATGCAAGTATGTGTATTGCGTCCAAACAGCAAAGCTGAAAAAACAGGACGGCGTTTAATCCACAAAAATCTCGACTTGACAGGTTCCTACATGTAAAATATTTCAAGACAAACTTGAAAAATTCGGCTAAATTCGAAATTTGAGTAGTGAGAACGGACACTTTGTGAAACATAGTTTCTACATAAGAGTAACCTGTGGAAAAAGTTTGAGGCAAATCGGGAGGTTGCACCTCGGGTACTTCCCTCTTTAGTACACCAATGCAAACAAAGTTTTCATTGACTATCGAACAAAGCTTCCGAGTCGCAGCCCATGCACATTACAAACCACAAAGGAACACTTTTGGGACTCTCTCCTCTCACGAAATGATGAAAAATTTACTCACCGAAAATTCGTATTGGAGGTCGCTTATGGGCACGTAACACTAGAAGACTAATCCTTTGATCGGCCACTTTCCCTGTCTGGAATCTGAAATAGAGTTTCCGGAGAATGAATTTGAATGGAATCAAATATTATGTTACTGGGTTTGAAAGCGATACTTTGGGCTCGACTAGGATATAGACTTGACTCCTTGTCCTCGCATCACACTCACACTGGAGTCAGTGGATCAAAATCGGTTTTTCTCTTCTCTCAGGTATTTGTAGTCCAATTCAGGCTCAGTGCTATCCTCCTTCCTGCCGTACCGTACATAGATAAATTTACATGTACTTTTCCTATTGTGCTCAGGCCATGAGGAACCTCGCACGTGTAAGCCTAATAAATAATACGTAGAAAGAACAAATAAACTACCCTGGGCCCATACGACGGTTGAAGAAATTGGTATTCTTTGCTCATGGGGAATTTACCCATTGAGCCATGATCTGAACACGACGAGTGAAACAAGGCAGTCCCCTTTTTTCCTTTCCCATTCCATGTACCCCAGCAAAGAACAGCCTTGCCTTTGCCTATGGATCGATGCTTTCTCTTGATTCCGAGCTGATAGGATCCTGAACGCATTCTAAGCATGGAAGAATGATTTAAAGATGAATTAGGTGGACTGAGCTCCAGAGATATGTAACTTTATTCCTTATCTCCGGGATTCATGCATCCACCCACGATAACGGGATGCGGTGGGTTCAGTATACAAGATGTGATATCCTACTCAGGCTTGTATGGATTTTAACCCGGACTAAGGATATTTACTACGACGACGGAAATCAGGAGACAGTAATACGATTACAAATTCCACTCCTCAAAATACCCACTATTAAATTAAAATATCCAACGGCCACAAGCCATTATTCCAAGAAGTGAAAATGACTTTCAGCTCCAGCAGAGCCCTCGGTTTTTGTAGTTGGGGAATAACTCCCGAAGGTATGGCGTGGCGTGGTGGTGCGGCTGGAAAGTAAAACCCGTTCCTTGGCATTCTGTGCCGTGCCGTGGCGGGAGAGTGCCATGTATTATTCAAAAAGTAAGTCTCCGCACTAACGTAAGGTGCGGGCGGGAAAAGCTGAAATGAATTCTAAAGCAGAAAACGATCACTTTCTTTTATAAGGCATCTTATCATTTTCCTTCCTTTGCCTTTACTTTACAAGCCAGCTTTCTTCGGCGTCGCAGAGGGCCGCCAATCCTGTCTCTCCTAACGTAACACAATGAATAAGAAGTCGGTTGGTGGGCTTTGGAAGGTCTTGTATGGTGTAATGTAGCTTTAATGCTCCTGAGAGTAATTGGAGGAGAGAATTCAATCTGGATGAACACAATGCAATCCGAGTGCAGCCCTTTCACAATGCATTGTGTTGGAAAGATTTGAGCAGAATTTCGGCCTTTATACAAGGTTATACATTCCAATGGGGGTCTGAAAGCTTTCTGAAATTTTTGGCAGAGGATTATTTTATGGACGGAAAGAATAACTCTCACTTTGAATTGGCAGAAATCATATATAGTTTAAATCATGCTAAATGTACAGTGAAAAGCTTAATAATTTAACACTACAAAACTATACACACAAAATCTATCTTAACTGAACGTTAAATTTTAAATTAGACGCTTGTGAATAGGCTAAACCAAAAAACTGGCTAACTTTATTAACGCTTTACGCAATTCCTCTAAAACCACTTGATTTCTTGAGGCAAATTTCTCTGACAAGGTCACAATGGATGGCGACTCGAAGAAGATATTCGTGATGATCTAAATGCGCACAACTATTCCAACCATTAATCAGATACATAATCAGGTCTTCATTTCAATTCCTAGAAGTTTGACTTTCGCCTTACGCTAGGTTGGCTTTTGTAATAAATATTGAATGTTAGGAAATTACAGAATTGTAAACTTCCCATTGCGCACGGGAAGTACAAAGTTAGTTTTAGTTTCAAAGGTAGTGAACTGCAGGCACAGAATTTCCAAAGTTTCTAAATCTAAGCAAAGGAAGTGTGCAACGTACGCATGTATTTCAAATGAGAACTGCCGGAGTTTCATTCCATTGAAAATTATCTGAACTCCGTTGTCCCAAAGAGGAGAGTCATATATGCACAGATCCATTTAATATTGTGAAGTTTCACTTAAGAAAGTAGCAATGATTGCCAATCTATTATTTGGCGTTTGTACTACTCTTCACAGGCAAACAATGGCCTTGGATTAATTTAACTACTCGGCATTTTTGTATTTTTTCCCTTTCTCATTGTACATGTATAATTCCTATGAAAATGCTTCCTTTTGATCTACTACTCAAAAAATACCGTCCAAATTTAAGCCGAAACTCAAACATCCAAGCGTAATGGCTAGGTGCCGTCGATCTGAGAGCTTGAGTTCAATAAAATTCACATTACGTAGAAAATAAAGGAAAGTGGTGGGCGTCGTAATGAGAAGTGCATTTCTACAGCATTGTAACAACAAAAATTAATTTCCCCAATTTTGAAGGAGAGGAAGAGGGGAAGGAAAGCTGGGAGCAATAAGAAAGAAACTTCCTTGGCCTAAAACCTCTTCCAGTTGAGTGTCTTTGGCTATTTTATCCTTTCCCCCACCCACCCATAGCCCACGCCACGTACACAACCAGAAGGAAGTTGGGGCCGAAGGAGTGTGAAAACTAATCCCGATGTTGAACACGCAATACTTGGCTAATAAAAGTTGGTCTACACATTTCTGATGATGCATGAAGCTACCATTTATTCTCTCAATTACAACATCAAGCTTCCGCCGCTCACCAGCTGGGCCTTTCCTCCAGCCCAAAGAAATAAACACATTAATACATGCCTGGAGAGTAAGAACTCTTCTCTTTTCCCAATTCGAAACAGTTTCCAAGGTTTGCATGCAAGGAAGTGTTTCCAAAACAAATGAGATAACCCAGCCAGGCGAACAGTGCACTTCACTACCACTCCGGCGTGGCATTAAGCACCAAAAGGTATTTAGAACTTTCTTCTCATCCTCAAGGAAAAAAAAACGAATTCATTTCGCTTAAGAAGGAAAAGGGAGAGAATGAACTTTATTTCTACACCACCAAGCGATCCAAGAATCTCATGACATGTACTCTAAATTTAGAAAAGCAATTTCAACTAATTTTATTGCGTCAAATCAGCACCAACTAGATTGACTCGGCTTATATAAGCCGAGTCAATCTAGTTGGTGCTGGTCAAACGCAAACAAGGAAATCTACAATGAGTGAGAAATGGCACGGAAAATTACACTTGTTCGCACAGTTAAACCGCCTAACTTTGCCATTACTGCAATTCATAACTTCTCTATGGTTCCTTTGTTTACTTTCAGAGAATGGGGGGTTTACAGATACAATACTAAAACTCAGGGTCTTGATGGAGAACGAACTGCAAAAACTATTATAGTGGCGTTTTGTTTAAAGCTTTCCTTTTCCTGGCTTTCATGATCATTCACTTTTTTATTTACCTCTTAACACTACCAATAATACTTAAGCCGCAAGACCCTCAAATTAAAAAATAAACGTAAATTGTAATGTAAAAAAGGAAACGATTGCCAGCACCCACAAATAGCCTTTTGTCCAACGCAATTGCATTGCATTTTGGGGTCCTGACTAGGACGACGGTCATTTCTAAATGGGAATATCCTTTCATTAAATTTTATGAGTTGGTTTGGCCTTATCTCGCGGAATTGTTTAAATGCCACCTCATCCACTCTGTTGATTCTCATGCATGGCCTACTATAATGAATGCTAATAGATGGAAGTTTACTGTGCGGCTCATATCTAGATTGACTCTAGTTCGCTACTAATTAAAATACTACTTCATGGTCAAATATTTATTCAAGGAAACCCATTAGCACACAATATGACTGCATACACTGCTAATACATGATCCATTTGTTTTTGCTTGCCGAATCAACTTATTGTTTACTCCTTCTGTATTATACTCACCTGTCATGATTTTCGAGGTTAATAGGATAAAAAGTAAATATAGCAAACATAGTCACAAACATTAGCCTAATTTAAATGTTACAATAATCAAAAATCTTCATTTATAAATTCAATCGATCTAGAATCTAGAACTACTGATCCTCAAATTCTCATTGGTAATTTTTGTTCCTTTCGTTGCATTTAACAGATTCTTTCCAAAATTTTGACTATTATGTAATCCACTGGATTCGTCATGGAACTGTATGCTAAATACTAAGTCCTTCCTCGGACTTATGACCTCATGGTCAACCCAGCATAAATTACCTCGGCAGCTAATTGGATGTTGCAAATAATTACAAGTTTTCATACCGCCAATTGTATTTCACCCTCATAGTTATAATGGGTAATGACTTCAGTTCAAAGGAGTAACTGAGCCGTATGAGAAGAAGGGGTAATTTGCATACAAATAACTTCAACCCAACTCCAAGGTATTACTCATTAGCGCTTTGACGATTCACATTGGTCCAGGATATGTATAAAAGCAAAATGACATTGTAAAACGACCAGTTTACTTGGTGAAGACTGAGTGGACTAGTCCAGCATTTCAGGATACGGGACATTTTCCGGCTCATTTCATTTCTGGACAAGAGAACAAAGTTTAACCTCCCACGTGCGTGCACGTCCGCCCGCTGATCACCAGTGCCTAATACACTACACATTTCCTTTTATTAAACCGTTCCCCCTTTGTACAAGTAAATAATATTGAAGGGAAACCAGGAAGTCAGTAAAGACCACAATGGTGAGTTTAAGAACTTTATTGAATTTTCCATCAAGGGAAGACGAAGGCAGGACTTTAGCTCATGATGACAGGGAGAAAGTAGAGTAACTCAATTTCACTTCATGTCATGCATCGGGCGTGCATGTCGTCTTCCCCCTGTTTACGCCCTGACATCCCCCATGTCCCCCACAATTGGCTTAAACTGTTCTGTGTACAAAAGGACATAACATTTTATTCTTCCCGTCCCCATCCATTCAGGTCTTATAACTTGAAGGGTTGTAAAACCTTGTAAAAATTTAATCAGTTGCACCGCGTTGTCCTGTCCGGCGGCTCGGGTTTCCTTCAATTTCTACACTTCTCCAGTATGACTTGCCGCTTCCGCTTCTGAGCTGCACGGCACAAATAAATCCATAATTGATTAAAGGGGGCTGACTCTACTTGTTTACTCAATTCCCCCCGTTTTTGCAGTTATTAACTTTGAATGTGTTTTTATTTCCTTCCGTATTTTTTCAAAAGCCAAAAGCATTCATCTTTCAATAAGGAAAGTAAATACAAAAATATGCCACAAAGCTTTGCTTAATCTTGAGGCTATTTTTTTAGGCAGGAAGGCAGAGAAGGAACTCATAATATCCGGATCCCGGATGTAAAATTAACATCCTTGAGAAATCCTCAAAAGTAAAGTATTTTCGGCCCTCTGCCAAAAAAGTATGAAAAATTCCTTGAGCCGAGCCACAAAGGGAAACTGAAAGTAAATTGCTCAGTGCCTAAAGCCATTTACACTCCGCCGCTAATTAGAATTGAATGCATGATTACCCTGAACCTGACATTGAGGATTGTCTTGTGTGCTCTTAACATCAAATTAAATTGGACGGGAAGGGCCCCGAAGGGATGTCAGTGAAACTTTTCATCATTCATTGCAATGCAATGGGTTAATTCCAGCATTTAGCTCCAAGGCAGTAGAAGGACACACAAGGATTCGCAATTCGCATACAGTGCAACGTGATTCTACGCCATCCACATCCAGTCCAAGTTTCGGGTTGATTGAGCAGAGGATAAAGGAACATTTATTTAATCTCATCCATCTCCTTCCTTTTGCATGATTGGGGGAATGCCGTCCGTATCCGTAACGTAACGTAACGTCAAAGGGTGAAGCCCCTGTCACAATCTTCCCTGAAGCTGGGCGGGTGTGTGGTGAGCTAAACTCTGAAATCCACTTTTCCTCATGAAGCATTTTCCTGCGGGTGGGCGTCCTTCCAGGAGAAACGAAGGATTCGCTACTCACACGGGAAGGAAATGAAGTTGTCCCCAGGCCTTAGGATCTTAGTTTTTTCTCCTAAAAGTTGACTACATATTGCATTGCATTAGATTTGCAGGGGAAGGGGAAGGTAGGCTGATATTTTCCTTCCAAGCTTTAACCCATCCTCCAACTACTTAAGTAAACAGAATCCCTTCTTTTCCACACGTTAGCGTTTCCTTCTGAGCTCCTCCGTCCTCCAAATAAATGCCACCATAGTACTTATGACTAATATTTTATCCCTTCCTCCTCTCCCGAAAAAACTGCTGGCTAGTAATTTTTTGTGGACCAGTTTTCCCTTAGTTTACCTCATATCTCACCCCGTTGCCGTTGCTTCGCGCCGCACGCTCGGCTTCTCAAAGGAAAACCCGTGGCGGAGGTGTAAAGTTTTTAGGCACGATCATCGAACTACGTAGAATACATACGACCAGCATCACCAAATCTTTAGCTCACATCTATAAAAGATATATAGCTTTACGTACGTACGTACGTACGTACGTTACGCACGTATTTGCCATGCTAAAATCCTCATTTTTCCATTTCCTTCACAGATGAAGCCGTTCGGAGGAGCCTCAGTCTCAGGAGTCGTCGTTTGTTTGATTTTGCTAACGCTGCACAATCCTACGACGGCTGTCCCTTCAAACTCAAGTGAAGAGCAGTCGTCGTCGCCAGCTCATAAAAGTGACGGGAGTGAGGAAGTTGCCGTCTTATTTATTTGGAGTGTTCCGTTTGGAAAGAATCTGAGCCAGAGCAATGAATCGGTGGAGGAGGACAGCAGTACGGAAAATATCGGTGCTTCGGATCAGAGCCAAGGCTCAGGTGGATCCGTGACCTCTTCGCCCCGGCTATTCAGAGTCAGGAAGTCACTCAATGACTCCGTGACACCGACACCTGCTGGGATTGGACTTGCCGGAAATTCCACGCATCCCCCTGACCACAGTAACAGTACAATTCGCTACAAACACCTGAGACGACGGATTTCATTAGCTAAAAAGCAAGGGGGGAATTCTACAACCAACCACGGTTTAAATGCAACGACCACGACTTCGACTGTGACGCTCATCAATGCAAATTCAATGAAACCCCCAGGAAAATTATTGAATCGAACCCGCCGAGAAATAGATGTTGTAATCTTGGATAATCCCTCACCCCCTGCTGTCCTCATAACTCGAATTCAATACAACCTCCGAGGATGACGGTGACAGTTCCTCCAATGAAACGACTTCAAATTCTGACAGCAAGGAGGACGGTGACCATCACAATGCTCATGGCCCGGCCCCTGCCACGTTGCGCCATTTTCCGAATTCCAGTGAGGAGGTTCAACCATTGAATTCAGATTCGGAATTTGAACTTGAGGGCTGACACTGAGCGGAAACGACGGGATCTGCTGGTCTTTGACATTTTTAGACGAATAAACAACTCGACTCCGAATTCAGATGAACGTGTATCAGAAAAGGATAGCACAGAGAAAGATGCGGTAAATGGCACGATGTGGCTTTTCTCTCGCCTTATAGTAGAAGTTTACCCAATTAATAGCACGGTCAATGCATCCAGTGAAGAAAATTCACCAGAGCCTAGTAACAATGGAACGGAATTCCTTGTCCCAAATAATAACTCATTCTCAGATTTTGATGATACTATCCAAAGACGGAAAAGGCAGGCTGTAGGGTATGGATCATTAGATGATTCAGACGCGATGGGTAGGTCATTACCTGAACCAGCAGCAGCACCTCTGAGCCCAGGCTCAGCTGCTGTAGGATCCACTGGATCACCGGCTCCAGGGTCTGGATCATCGGCTACAACATCCGGATCCGCATCTACCGGACATTCAAGTTCAAGTCCAGTGCCATCTGCCGATAATTTACACGCGGCCGGAGTCACAGCGCCAACCTTTATTGGAGACACCCCATCAGCATCGACTTCCAATACTAGTACATTGTCAAATTCCACATCGACGTCAAGCAGTTCAACTGGGACAGGAGGAAATCCATCGGATGCAAACTCATCCCCAACAACAACGCCTGCGTCTGGAGCAAGCCCTGTGGCCCCTGGATCTGCAGGCGGAAATGCTTCCAGCTCTGTGGCATCCGAGAATTCCACAATGACGCCAACACCGACAACTTCAGTTTCATCGCCTGGAAGCCCAGTTCCCATAACACAGACAGCTTCCGGCACATCCTCTGGTCCAGCTGGGTCTACTGCAACAAGCACATCTACAGTCAATAATACTACTGTTACTGCTACCAATTCAACATCAGCTGGGAGTCCGACAGGGTCAGCCGCATCAACATTGGTATTCTCTGGACCTAATGGGACAAATTCTAGCTCAGCGAGTGGGGGTGCACCTGAGGCATTAACAGCCGGAGCCGGGGCCCCCACCTTGAACCCAACGGCGACTGTGACTCCATCAACTTCCGGTTCCAGTAGCTCAAATAGCACAGCCATTACAGATTCCAGCAGCAACAGCACAAGTTCAAGTTCTGGACCAATCCCGGCGGCCGGCACAGCACCAGTTGTTTTAAGTAGCACATTACCTGCTCAGAACTCCACACCTGTTGTAGAAAATTTCAGTTTGACCTCCAATTCCACCACGACCAATACCTCTGGATCAACTGGTACAGCTGGGTCAACTGGTACAGCTGGATCAACTGGTACAGCTGGATCAACTACTACAGCTGGATTAACTATTACAGGAGGAGCAACTGGTACAGCTGGAAGCAGCAATGTGGCTGGTCCGCCAGCAGCTGATGCATTAAGTCCAGATTCCAGGACTGATTTGGGTAATGCTTATTCTGGCAGCCAATCGTCATCGTCCAACACTTCCCAAACTTCCTATTCATCAACGGTGGGTCCGAGTTACAATTAATTGACTTGTGTTTTTGTATTGTCCGCGAGTCTTTTTGTGCATTGTAATTTTTGTCTTTATTGCTTTTGTGTATTGCCTTTGTCTTGTAATTATGATATGTGTCTGTCATTGTCATCCTTGTGTTTAATGTCTACGTAAACTTCTTATTTATTGTCCACGCAGTGTCTACATCTGTGTTTTTTTTAAATTCAAAGATGAAGTAATAATTCTGCTGCGTAATTGCAGAATATTATGATTACGTACATCTCACTTTTAAAGCAAAATTTACGAGTGGAAAAGCCCCTCGTACTCAAAAGATTCTTGTGTTCAGAATAGCACTCTGCGAATGGCAAATGCCTCAAGCATAAACGAACACAGGGATTTCCCAGTTGTTACAATAAATTAGTTCAGGAGGACATAACATAATCCAAATTTAAATAATTGTACATCCTCAAGTCGCGATAGTGGTTAAAAGTCACGGATGCCCGACTGCTTGTACCCAATCCCCATCCAGCTTAAGTTTGTTTTTATGAAAGGAAAGATTACACAAAGCCGAGAGAGCTCGGTAATAACTGATATGAGCTTCTAGCATGTGGACAGACAATTAAAATTAGCACATGAGTCAAGTGCAAACAACAAATGTAAAGCGGAGCTGGAGAACAAACGCAACGCGAACGCGGGGCTTTTGGGACTACTCGACTCTAATTGGCTCTCCACGGCGAAGCCTTGTTTTTGAAGCAAATTTCCAAATATTACATCAACGTCAGCAAAGCCCCCAGCCAGCCACTCATCACGATCCCGCTCCGTGTAGCCCACACTAAAAACAAATACCACCAAGTAATAAGGCCATAAAGTAGTTTGGTCGGCCCCAGTACACCCCCCAAGCATTTATGAACCACAAACCACAAGGTAGTTACGTTACAACTCCCAGACCAGTGGATCCTCTCATTTCGCTGGCGATGATTTAGTTCACATGACCCCGGTGCCACAGCCTAACTTAGATACGCGTGGGCATCCAGATGCAAATTTAGATATTTTATTCAGAGCCAGACCATATATGGTATGGTCATGCATTGGGGAGGGGAAAGATGATGATGATTTGCGTTTTCTCTAAAAAGAAACTGGGAAATGAATACGCAGGAGTAGCAGAAGTCGTAGTGGGGTTTTCTTTATTGAAGGGAGCAGGTGAGATGTGAATGTAAATAAACAGAGTGAGGCGATGCTGGGCTTTAAGCATTATGGCAGGTCACGTTGACTACATTTCTATCACGTTTCCTTCAGGCGAAGCGCTAAAGAGATGAGGAGGGGAGAAAGTGCTTTCTCCACGAACAAAGGGTGGATTTCTATGCAAAGGGAAAGGATTTCTTTCTAAGGAACGCGATGAGGAGTGAAATTCAACTACGCTGATAGAAATCTTTCATTCTGAATTTAAATAAGGTGTTTATTAAGCTGAAAGAATTTTGATTTTTGTAACAAACAAAATTTAATTAATGCACATAATTCAAAAAAGCACATCATCAAAAGTCAGAATTTTAGCAAAAATATAATCATAATTTAAGTGAGGAATTTCCATGCGTGTCAACCCTTTGCTTTTTGTAGATTAGAATGCTTTTAGACCAATTTGAGCTTCAATCCCAACCCCTTCGAGGTAAATTTGTATCCCCATGAACGTTAGTAATAACCATTGAATCCCCAGCCCCACTGTAAGAGATAAACGAGGGAGTTGGATTTTTAGTTGCCTGCTTTGCTTCTGAAGTAACAAGTGGTAATTTAGTTGATATTGCCTCAGAATAAGGTCCCTGGAATCCTATTTTTGCACACATACAGGGAGACGGCAACTATCAATTTGCATATGAAGTGTCGGATCCAACGGTGAAGGAATTTTATTCCCAACAAGAAAGCTCGGAAGGAAATGTGACAAGGGGCAGTTACCGAGTACTTCTTCCAGATGGGCGAACGGAGGTTGTTAACTACACAGCAGACAGTACAGGGTATCACCCAAAAATAGAGTTCCAAGGCACAGGGAATCCAGCCCCTGGCCCAGCAGCACCAGCAGCCCGTCGATAAAAAATAATCAAGGAAGTGGAGGAGGAAATGAGCATTCAAGCCTTCCTCCGTCCCCGCCAGCATTAAACCATCTCCGTCACTTTCCTTCCCTGTGATTTCCAGTGAAAGTAAAATCTCTTTAACTTTTTTTTTACTCCCCTTTGAAATCAGGTCTCATTCACTAGTAAATTCCCTCCTCTCAGATCATGTAGCTAGCTGGCTCCTGTTTCACCTCCCGCGTTTCTTTGTTTTAATGTAATAAAGGTCGTCCGTCCTCCAAATGAAAAGTGGGAGTCAAGTGCACAAAGTGGGAGCTCCACTATTTTTGAAGGGCTGTGAACAGTCTATTAAAGCATTTTTTTCCATGCATTTTGAAGTGGGGAGCTTGATGAGATAGGATGCTGATTAGAATTGATCGCTTCCTTCATCAAGGGCCCTTCTTTCCCTTCACACTTCTTTCCCCCTTTCCCCAATGTATATGTACCCATCAAGTATTTAAATACGGTAGTTTTGGAGCGGAGCTCATTTATTCTCCACACTTCTTCACGTCCCGTCGTCAGCTCTTTCACATTTAGGCAAATTAAAGGGCGATACTTTATTTCCTGCTACGGTGAATAACCCATTTGGCTTCCCACTTTGCCGGTATTTCTTTTTGACTTGCTGGAAATGATGGAAGCTGTACAATTGCGTTGACCCCTTTAGACTCTGGAATTTAACTTTCTCTTTTCCACTGGAATGTGTAATGTAATGACTAATTGAAGTGATGGCGGGCACATTTCTCCTGGGGCTGCTGCCTGCGTAGGCGTAACGTGGCAGGGCGTCCCGTCCCGTATGGTACATCCCGCGGTGTGAGTGACAGTCCGAATGCGAGTGGTCGTCCCCTGACAAAACTCATTACAATAATTTAGTAATTTGTACATTTGGCTAGCGCGTAGCAAAGTGTTAGAAGATTTTGACGTGTTCAGGCTATATGTACGTATGACGTATGAGTAAGTGCACTGTACTGAGATGAAAGAAATTGGAAAACTTTTCCCTACTGTATTCTGATCTTTTCAAACCACTCAACTCAAACTACAAAGATTTATTGTGGTCGAAGGTGATTTGAATAGTTAATAATAAATGGAAATGAGTGTGGATGTTATTTCAATGTGCAGTGCATAAAAATAGGAAACTCAAGTTTTCTCCATCGGAGTACAATTTGTTCTGTTTGTGTTTTTGAGGTGAAAGAAATAATTGGGATGCAGAATAAAAAGGCTTCCCTTTCCAATTGAATTCAGATTGGAGTCTTCTTTCGCTGTGTTGTGTTTACGACAGAATCCGTTGCCCTCATTCCATTTCACCTTCACCATTGCTCCAATGTCCTATTACGCACAAACAAACAGAAGCCAGCACTTTTCCTGAAAGCAGAAAAAAGAATTCTTAATGGAAAGATGGGAAAGCCTCGGAATAATGATTGTACTCATATCCATAATGTATTTACATTTCCACTCCTAGGTCCCGCTCCCGCCTTGTATGGTGTTCTTCGGAATTCAATTATCCCATACAATAGGCAAGAGTAAACATACAGGAAAACGACGTCAAACAAGATTTGTGTGTATGGCCTAGGTCGGATCAATTCCAATTCTTTTCTTGCTGATAAATTAGTTGTCCGGTCAATTGCATTTATTTTCTGTGCACACAACATAACGCCCTGGGAAGGGCGTTCCAATTGAAGGCGTTTTGTTCCGCCGGAATATCTGGACTATTTACACAACATGTTTACCTATTCATACAGCTTTATTGCCAGCCCATTAAAGACATCCTATTGAACAGAAATTATAAGGAATTTCATGTAAAGGACATAACTTAATAATTCCAACATTCATACATGAAATACCAAAGCCGTGGAATTAGGTGGCAAACAGCTGAGCTTTCATCTTTGAAATTTACTGGTGGATGATGTCAGAAATGTAAGCAGAATTTTGCCCATTACAAAAGTCGACGCTAGCATTTCATTTAATTTCCTGCCGACAATTCAGCCTTTCATCCGGACAGATCATATACAATGCACAGAAGTGTATGACTCCCCTCCCAAGTAAAAGAGCATGACCAAAAAAAAAACGGCCTCCAATCTATGTGTCAGCAATGTCTTAACAAAAGAAGGATCGTCAACGCAATAAATTTTGAACACGGAGAAAGTTAAGTGCAGAGCACTGACCTTTGTCCCTGGGAATGCCATTTGGTGGCAAAAGTAGGGCCAGCAGGGTGAAATACGTACGTACAACGTACGAACGTACACAAACTAGGCGGATGGTAGGCCAAGGAAGCACATGCTACATAATAGAAGAATCCGAACCTGAGTTTGGAAGGACCAAGTCAGTAAAATTGATCAAGAGCACTTGACAGGTTAATCGATGAAGAGCAAAGGCGGAGAGTCGTCCTCCAACCCACCTCAGCACCTGCTGCTCCGTACAGTACCGTACGGCACGTTACGTGTAAATGTTTTCTCTTTCCGAAGCCTGAAAAACTAAAAATTAAGATGGAGGGAAATCCTGGAAACTTGAAAGAAGAAATATTTTATCTCGTCTTATCTCTCACTCTCGTACGTACATTGTGGTGGGTTCAAGTGAGAAAAACCCCTCATTCCTCGTTCACAAATAATCCTTCACCCGTCGTCGTCTGCGGTTCACGTTCACAGGGCGAGGAGATAGTCCCTGCTTCACTATAATTTTGCAAATCCTGAAAGCATCTAGTCCTTCATTGTAAAATGCCTTCCCGGCCACCCAGTTCTCCATGGATTCATGTAAAATAAAGTTTGCCTACTAAACTCAATTCAAAATTCAAGCAAAGTCGGGAGGAACCCGAGCTTCTTTGCATTGGGAGAGACAAAGGATGGAATTTTGTATAAAACGACGTGTTTATTCTCCGCGTCGTCCTCCCTGGTCCCGTCCCGTTGAATTCTCTTCTTTCGCCAAGCGCCTGGCGCTTAAAAAAACTTTTTGCATTGCGTTTTGTCTTCTCTCATCCATGACCAGTGGGTAGGTCGGCCCCATTTTTGCGTCACAGCCTGCAAATGGAGCTAAGAAGCAAACGCTTTCAGCGCGTTATCTCCCCGACGTGTTTCTTTCAAGTCAAATCAAGTTTCTCAACAAGGAAAGAAAGGAACGAGGGGCATCCGCTCTCGTCCCGGAAAATTTCAACACACTTGCACTTGACAAACTCCAAACGTGATACTTTCGACGCGAAGGAAACTGTTTTGACAAACTCAGCAAAATTTCAGGGACTTTAGAGCAAATTGCATTAGATTTCTTCCCTCTCTGCAAGCTGGGGCATGGCATGGGTGGCGCTTGAGACGTACATATACGGCTTGAAGAGATTCAATTTTCCCTCCTTTGAATTCCATACGGTGGAGTGAGTGTAATGGATGGGGAATCGGAAGAGGGATTCATAAAATATTTGCAAACTACCCTCTCCTTCCCTATTTCCAAATGAGATGAGCTCCCATTGCCCCAGAAGCACCCAAAAAAACTGGAATGCAATTTCTGTTGAATCACAACTACCGGTCCTCAATGCAAGTTCATAAATTAATCGGAATGACATTGTGTGTCCAAAGCAGGTTGACTTTGATGATGTCTGTCTACCAGATACTGTCGTCTAGCGCCCAATGGCGTCCTCCCAGTCCGTCTCTCCAATCAAACTTCGTATCCTGCGGACTTTCACCGGACATGGCCTCCAACGTGAAAGTTGTGGTCAGCGTGCCGTACCCGTAACAAAAGAGCTGAGGAATTCCACAGTTTTACGTCGTCCAAAGTCCAAAAACCCGTCAAAGCTTTCCCCAAAAAATCAATAGACACAAGTTTCATTCAAAGGAACACAAACATTACACTGTGTTTAACGACGTATTTTGAGGGGACACCCTATTATATGGTAGGAGGGGGGGGGGGGGGAAGTCCAGCAAATCCAAAAGGTTCCGGACCAAATGACAGTCGGAAAACAGATGGGGCGTTAGGGCGGGGAGCTTTGAACTTCCCTCGCATGCATTTTGAAAGCAGTACGTACGTAGGTACGAAAAGTAGCCAGCTAGAATTGTACAAAATTCCACCCATTTTACACGAGAATCGAAGAATCTAATGACCGCTCCATTGTAAATTTCTGAATGGGAGATAAGCGATTTATCTGTTCGTTCGCGGAAATGAGGCTGACTTGATTTCAGGCTAACTATTCCTGGGACTCCATGTTCACAAAACTCATTACGGGTAGACAGAAGTCGTATTAAAATCGGGCGGAAGGGAATCCCTCGCCTCATCACCTTCATAAACCCATAAAGAGCTCAATAAATTTGTCTTTTTTATTGTCTTCCCGAGTGAAAAATCGTCCCTCCGTCCCCTGCACGCCTCGCTCCAGTAATTCCTCCACTTAATCCCTGCTGGTAAGAAATCGTGCATAAGGAATCGAGGAGACATGACTAACCCATCCGTCCATCCGTACGTACGTACATTAGGTTAGGACGGAAAAGTTTAGGGCCACAGGCGAATGGCTCCAAACTCAAATCCTTTGCTTTCCCTGGAAACAAAATGCAGATGCAGATAGACGGAGAAAGTCCTTTGATTCGAATCACACACACGTACCGTACGTTCCCGTCCATTTACATCCCCTGGAATCCATCCTGGAATCATGTAAACCAGGAATTTACGATTCCATTCAAGATTGCGGTACCGCACCGGTACTACCCGCCTGGGTTTTACACGTACAGTACTCCGCTTGCTCGGAGAGATGAGGCGGATCCCACATCCGGCTGCCGCAGGGAAATGCAACTTTATTTATTCATTTGTTCATTTGGAATACGGGCTTGGGTGAATGTACTTGTACTGCAAGTGCAGTACTGGACTCCCATTACATTGCATTGCATACAAATTCATCTAATTTGAAGGGAGTCAGATATTCAGTGAATATTGCGTTACGGGTGTGGTTGACGATCACACACACAAAGGGGGTTGGGTGGGGTGTGAAGTTTGCGGAGATTAAACCCTGCCCAGGCCCAGCATTGTTGTTGCCCCGACTGAAATTCCTGCCAACAGCTTTCGGCTTTTCTTCCAATGCTGAAATGCAATGTTGGTTATCTTGCTTGGGAATGGGAAATGCGTAATACGTGTATCCCCGGTCCATTCTAGGATTGAGGAAATGCGAATATCAGAGTTCAAGGGAGTCAGATAACAAGGAGTAGATTTGAATTCAGTTGAGATCCTCGGAACGATCCAACCTGCAATGAAATGGGAAGCGAAAAGGAGATGCAGTTTGTGGTGGGATTGTCCATAAATTATTTAAAGGTTTATTTGAGTGCTTCATGGTGAATTATTTTATGCGTGGAGAAGTATGTTTATTGTGAAGTGTCATTATTGATGGTGAAACATGTAAACAAAAGGATAATTGTTATTTGGCTGACAAGAGAAAAAATTTGAACGTATTAAAAATTTATATATATGTATGCATCTAATAATATTGAGCCTGCTTCTTGGAATACCGTATTGTAATAGTATTTTTCAGTTCATTCGACAGAGGTACATTTTAATTTTGAAAGACTAGTGCCCATTTAGTATTTGTATTAGCGGTATGCATTCTTGAAAAGGAAGCCCTTAATACTTCGCAGAGGAGTTGAACCTTTTAAAGTAGAAAAATTATGTTATGCTGAGTACACAGAAGCAGTACTTTTAAATGGCGTAATAACTTATTAACTACTCAGCTGGGAGCGGTATACAATTATGTACATAGAATTAATAGACTTTTGAAGCTTTTGCACAAACAAGTATCTGCCGTGGTATTGACTCCACTCAGTGCAAAGCTTCTATTTAAAAGTGCAACTATGCTTTATAGATTATAATAGAAATACGGCTTAGGGCCTCAGCAAATCAAACAGCTCTATTCAGACAGTCAGATATACAGTCCTCTATTTTATTCCGTTTAAAACCACATCGTTCCGGATAAATCACATCAGATTAGTACAAAATAAAATACCATAAGATATATATATGATAAGATAAAAAATAATATGTACCATATAATCAGTCGTGGTGCTTTTAATGCAAAGTGTACCACATTCATCTCTTCAACAGGCACAAGTATTTTTTACTTTCATTTTGTTATCAACAACTAAAGAATAATAAACCAGTTCATAAATTAATTATAAAATTGTGTGTGGTGGTTAGGGGCTAAGCTATATGAATTAACTACAGAAATTTTGGTACATAGCCTGTTTTTTCAAATTTGGGTATCGCTCAACAAGTACAGTATAGTCACTGGTCACGATTCAAATTTTTAAGTTGACCTGCAATTCAAAATAAAATCAAAATATTTCCTTCGGTGTGTAAATACCATCCAAATCCCTCTAATTTTCATCATCGCTCCATGGGCCACAACCTTCGCAAAAGAAATTGACGTCTCAGACGTGGAGAAAGGACAATGACAAACGCCAGGGGCATTTGGGCGTAAGGCCGCCGTGACTTTGATCCTGAATAGGTTTCCGCCTTTCCTTCCATAGAATCCGTGGTTGTCCGGGCCAGGGTCCTTCCAAAATTCCCACTGCATTCACTATTGATGCCAAAGAAGTTACCTGGGCTGGCAATGTTAAAATTTTCCCGTCTTCGGGTTCCTTCGGTTGGTGGTTGAAACTGCCATGCCTTGCCGTGTGTTTTGAGAAAGTGAAGTTTTCTCCGGGTGGAACTCCCGTCGTCCCGTCCGTCGCACGGCACATATTGCATTCCCCTCTGGCTCAGCTCCGCGGCAGTAGGTTGGATTCCTGGCACCAGACCAGACGCATTCACCCAGTTGCTCCCACCGAACATTCCGAAACACGTTTCTCCCCTCATTTTTCTGCTCCATCAAACATTAACTTGTTATTTTGTGGTTCCTTGTGGTCGCGAAGCTAAAAACTTCCCCTTCCTTCCAAAACATTGCATTGTTCCTTCGAATTCAAAAAATACTTTAACCAAAAGTCAAGAAGGGTTGAATTCCAAAGGTTCCACAAGTGCAACTACCAAAATTCCGAAGCACCGCCAGTTTTGAAGCATCCAAGTTAATTGCGGAAGTTGTAAATTTTATTAAGAATTATAACTAGTGATCTTGTATCCATTTTCTGGCGTGACGTACGCGTATGTGGGCTAGTGTTTTGTCTATGAATTAAATTGGACGTGAAGTGAATTGGGGGACTTGCATTGTAAAAAGTGGAATTGTGAAGGATTCAAGCTTTTTAACGGAGACTGAACGTCACCTGAAGCACTTTGGAAATTCCAAAGGATATCTTCCTCCACTCATTCATCCCAACTATTTTCTCCCGCTCCCCAATTCTCCCCCCGTACTTAGACTTTTTGGAATAAATGGTTACAAACTTTTCCTTGACGCCGTGGACGGGAAGTGGGTTTCTTCTTCTTCCGAAGCACCCAGCTTTGAGTTTGAGTTCCTGACGAGGGACGGAGGACTCGACGAATGTAGGTGAAGTTGAGCATTGCCAACGAACGATTAGTTGAATTATGCAGTGACTGGGAGCTCCGCTCGTTCTCCATCAAAAGTTACGACATGCAGAATTGAGGATCCCAAATGAAAAGCCAGGTACTTTTCCTCCTGCCAACTTTTGTGGTGAAAAAAAACCCGGGGATCCATTCATTCTGACAGTGGCCGCGGTTTTTTTACAGTGGAGAAACAACTCTCGATTCAATTTAAATCCCAACCAAAACTTCTGATGACTTTTTCTCTTTGTGGTGCTATTAGCAATGGAATTTAGGCTTGGCCCACCTTCCCCGAGTTAGTTTTTTCATCCCTCTCAACCTCCTTCACTTTTCATGTCCCCCATAAACCCTCTCCAGATGACTCCATCATAGCTCACTCATCCTCTGTAAAATATTTACGGTCATATTTTACGACCCGCGTTCTCCGGACTCAGGAAATTCAATTTGGAAGGAAGCTTTCATTTAGTTTGGTCATCCAAGGCGCAAAAATCCAACTTTTTTTCTTCCTCCGTCACTTTAAAACCATATGGTCAGTCCGCTCGACTGCTTCTTGTGAGTAATTCATGTGCGTGTCCTCCATCGTCGTCGTCGTGTTCAGAATCCGAAGGACGTATACGTACGTAACTACATAAACTTGACGTGCAAGTGTACATAGTGCGAGTGCTCGGATTGGCCGGCCATGGCCCTCAGTCACACATCCAGGAAAGCCAAGTATAGAAATCTCTGACAGTGATGAGTAGCCGCCTGTTGCACTTCGAGTTTCACATAGAAAACGACGACGACTATGATTCCTGGATCCTGCTACCGCAACAATTTGAGGAGACCTAGTCATCCCATGGCTGTTGATAAGACCCTGACCTTAGTCCTTGTCATGTTCCTCGCGTCCCGTGGAATTACAAGGGGTTTGACTGTCGCGGATGAACCGGATGAGGATGGATTCTTTGTCAATGAAGTCGACGAGGACTTGCACTGTGAGTAATGGTTTTCCCCATTAATTGATACAAAGACAAGGCCACTTACGAGACTTACGTACGTACGTTTAGTTTTATGGGGATGTGGATCTTTTACCCCTATTGTTCCGTTGGCTAAGTGCATTAGAGGAGCGTTTATCGTAAGGCGTAGGGCGGGTAGCGTCTGACGACGACGACTCTTTGAATTGAGCCAGGAGTCAATGGATTGTGTTAAACGGGGATTTTATTTCGGGGATAAATTATCCTCTTCGCATTAAAGGCTTCAATTGAAAAGGACATTTGTTTAAATAAAGGATTGACACTTTCGGATCCTGTGGGGTTGACTAAGATAAACCCGGAGACGAAGGGTTCAGCACGCGCGGAGAGATTGGACTGGACGACTCAGCAAAAAAATTTCTTGGGAATTTAAAACGTTTTGGAACTCTGATGTTGTCATTTTGGGATTTTGGAAATGTAAAGTCTATAGGCCAAATAAGCCAATAATTCTGACTCTTCTTCCGCGCAATCAATGCTACTTTTTTTATTAGGGTTTTAAGTGGGCTTCCAAATCAGTTGATTTCCTCTAAATTGTCATTGAAATTAAAGGGAGCAATAAAGGCTAACTTGCTTAAATTTGTTTTGATTGGCCCACTGCGGGGAAGGGCGGGAAACAGTTCTAGGTCAAATACACTACACTTTGATGTCGTCGCGTCGCTCAGCATTAAGGACGGAAGTTTTACTTATACCCAACCCCCAAAACTAAAAGAAAATACTTGAGTTCCTTCCAGTTGGAGTTAGTCTAGTCGGAGCCATGTTCAGTTGGCTACCAGCAGAAGCACTCAAGAAAACGTAAAAAGAAACTTCTTGTTTCCTCTGTTTCTTTTCTCCTTGGCTTAAATTGGATTACGAAGTGAGCCCTCAGGGGTATTCCTCCATGAATGTGGTTCAACGGACTCCCTTTCGTCTCCCATCATTGTGGATAGTGCAGCTAATTGAATAATTACGACCTATAACTCAATATTTGCAGGACTGCAATTAATTGCGTGCTCATAGGGGGGGGATTGATGTGAAACTCAAATTGGATTACCTTCCCTCCTGTCCCGTGGTGGGCAAGATTATGGACTACGGGGTGCATAGTACGACCTAAAATTTCCCAGCCAACTTCACATTTAAAACGGTCTCTTTACTTAATTCATCTGAATTTCCACCGGGGATATAATTTTCTGCAAGTGATATGATTCGTTTAAATTAAAGTGCTGTAGTCTGGTGCACAGCTAGTAATCTACGCACACATTATCAACCTATTCTCTTGTGGTTTAATTTTCTGGGAAGGAAGCTTCATTTCTGGTGTAATTTTTATCAAATTTGTTTGCTACGCATTTGAAATGCTGATGTTTTTTCTTAAATTTTCTAAATATGCGCCCATGATACGTAAAACCATTAGGTTTACACATTCAGCAAGAAATCATGACCATACCTCAGAATAGTACAACGATTTTTAAAAACACCCGAAATGAGAAGTGCCAAAGTAAGTACCCTAATGATTTTTAATGAGTGAGAAAAATGATGAAAAGGAGGGGGAATCTCCAATGTGTAGCATGCAGCGGCAACTTTGAAGTAAAATTCTTTGAAAAGCACGCATTCCTCCAACACGTTCCTCCCTCTATTTACCCCGTACTTGGTAAGTATTGCATAGGATCCCCATTCAAATAAAAGGGGGATTTTCCCAGTTGCGCGACTTTTTCCAAGTTGTTGAAAGGAGTGGCGGAAAACCTTCACCGCAGCGGCAGGGAATGTGCCGCCCACACTACTAAACCACCCGGAGTCCCAACCACCACGACTTGCTTTTATGATCACCATATTCCCGCCCTTGTCTATTTTTTTACTGCACTGCCTCTGCCTCTGTAGTAGCTGGCGGGCAATACATTAAAGCCCCGTGTTCCCCTCAACTGTATCAGCCTGAAGTGGATGAGGATGAAAGCAAAGGGTTGCTAGCTAAAGAAAATCAATTAAGGGGAGCAAATGCTTTCTCCACACATACAAACGGGAGACACAAATTCCGTAGGGGAAGGGTCCTGGGGACTGTAATCGCACTTTAATTGCGTCTCCAACCAACCCGCGTGCTGTACGTACGCAGAGTGTGTATGTAAGTGGAGAAGCAGATGTATTTTATTGAAATCCGTGGGAAATCCAGTTAAGTTCTTCTCCGCACATACATACTCCTAGTTCACTTTCTTAAGATGTTGTGGGGTTTGGAGAAAGCAATGCAGTTAGGGATTCTGGTTTACCCCATCATCTTGCGTAAGTACTACGTACGTGAAGAACGCAAAATCATGCGTTGTGTGTTGAGCTGCTAGACTTCTTGGATGTCTTCGCCTTTGATTCTCACCCCCTGATTGTGGCTACGCTAAGATACTTACAGTGGGCACATCAGATTGAGAACAGAAATGAAAGAAATCAAGACGTTGCGTTTAGGCCAGTCACAGCCCAGTCCTCAACGTTAAGACGCCTTTTTTGAATTAAGGAACTTCAGCAAAGCCAAAGGGCTTTGCCCGAGTTTTAGTTCTTCCCGGAATTAATTCCCACACATCAATCTTTGGTGGGGATTGAAATTGAGAATAGAAGACGAAGGGAATTCTTTCTCCTACGTGTGAGACCTGATAATAAACGTATTCTCTCCCGGACTATTTGCCCAACCCCGATTTTTTTGTTACACGTACTATATATGTAACGTAGTAGCAGAAGGTACGTCCGATTTTCCCTGTAATAAGGGACTTCACATTAGTAGATCAAAGGTTTTGCCTGGCTTCGACCATGTCCATTACTGTTACTGTACGGCGGGATTCCCTAAAGGGTTTTGGGATCACATGTAGGACGCGTACGTACGTACTCACATGTAAAAGTAACCAACTTTTCCAACACGGCAGGCATGCCTTTTCTGAACTTGTGGGATACTTTGTATAATGGATCGTAGGATGGAGGCGCGGATGCTTCTGCCTTTTACTTTCTACGTGCTTTCTCCACGGCGAGGGTGTGGGGATGCTTTTGCAATGCGGGTGTTAAGGACGGGGAGGGGGACCCAGTCGTGTGTACGGATCCCAGTATCTTCCTCCAGAACGATGTGCCAAATTACTTCGTGCATCTTCAGAACTCATTTGAAAGTTTTCCTATTGCAAAACTCTTTTGCACGAAGGAACTCTGGTCCGGGAAATATAATTATTTAGTTCCATTCCCGCCTTCCCTCCATCCGTTTCCCTTCCTTCCCTCCTTGGGAGCTCCGTGAAAATTATAAAGGTGACGGGAATTACCTCCTGGAATTATTTGATGTTGAGAGAGCCAAAACACAGCGAGGCATGCACGTAGAACCAAGCCGTTTATTTCCTGCCTCAGCCATTCGCGAATGCTAAATCAAGGATGATGATGAGTTTAAAGATTATCCTGTCTTCCCTTGCTACTTCGGTCACAGTCATAAACTTTTCCTGTATTTTTGAGAATTGGGGCATAGGATATGGAGTTTCAACTTCCACAAAAAAGCTTTTACCTTTCTCCGTCATCCTCATCATACGTACGTACGTCGTTTTAGCCGCAAATGTAACCTTAGTTGAATGGGAATCCGTCGTGAGCTTTGCCTTTGAACTACCCAGTTCCAGTTCCAAAGTCACCAGCCAGTCATTACGGGAGTTCAAAGTATGGTCGTTTCCAGTAGTCGCAAGGCTCAGCTTAAGGATGAAGTCCACGAAGGAGATGAGTTGGAGAGTGAGATTGAGTGGATCACCGGCCTTTACCTTCCTGACTTTTTTTTTCAGGGACCCAAAACCCTTTGACCACTGCATTGGTCAAACATAGCCGTAGCAGTAGTGTGGCTCTTGATTACTTTTACTTTCCCATCTGGATGGTTTTTAGTCCTCAAAGCACTCCGCACGGACGTTAGTTGAAGTGTGTCGCTTTTGGTAGAAGTCACAGACACAGACAGACGCGAAATACTACAGTTTTTACTGGCCAAGTAGGAGAAAACTTTCTCCGTGCTTGCACGTGTGCCTGGTGGGGGAATGGAAACCAAAAGGAAAACGAGACTTCAATTCCCTCCCACGCCCCTTGAATCATTACACATAAAAATCTCCATTTCCTGGTGCAGTTCTCATTGAAAAATAAAACTGAGTGAGTCAGGCTTGGATGAAGGCGGGAAAACAGCTCAAGTTCTTTAGGATTTGACGAAGAGCCAATGGCATGGGATGAAGTAGACTGGATCGTTGTCTGGGATGGTTAAATGAGGCCATCCATCATTAAGCATTACTCACGGGTTATGAGCTAAGCGATTCCAGCCATTTAAAACTTTCACTCCTTAATCTTACGGACGGCATGTGCATTAGCATTGGAGTGGATCAGTCCAAGAGAGGAGAGGAAAAAGGGCAACTATTTCAAATTAAACACGTATCTACAGCGCGGCGCGGCGGCATTGTAGAGTTAAAACGTGAGTGTTCATGTAACACAGCCGTAAAATCTATGCACAAACTGACCGTAAGCATGTAACTAGTTTATTTTCCATAGTCCCCCGCTGTGTCTTACCCGCAAATATAAATTCCTTTACGGCCGCTCACACAATTGTCACCTCAGTTCTGTACACAATTTAAAATTTATGCGAGTACATTTCATTCCAATTACCATGGAAGGTTACGCAAGAATAGAACATCAACCACCGTGGCGTAAACGAAATGCGAACATTTGATTTGACGAATGTTTACCAAACAAAGAGGCTCCCATGAACCGCTCCCGAGATATTTGTGAGAATAATGTGTACTGGGGCTTCCACAATATATCTTTGCGAAACGACGACAGCCAGTCGTCGAAATCTGCAGGTTTACTGAGGAAAAAATGCATAAAACACCATGAAGGAAAAAGGATCGTTTCACCCTCATGAAATCCACTCCGCCAACCTACGAATATCACATATGCATGTATGCACGGGTACGTACGTACACAGGAATGTCTAAGCCTAGTCGACCGTAGGCGGGAAAATATGGTGATGGTTTATACTTTAAAAATATGGATACGGACGGGTGCTTTCTTTTGGATTGTATAATACTCGGATGGCGTAGGAAGCAAGGGTAAAAACGCCTTACTAGGAACCCCACTCTCATCGGATCCTCAACGGGAGGATTTGGATTTCATAAAAAATGTATGGGTTGTCGAATGGGGGGCGTCCCGCCCTGGGTTCAACTGTTCCTTTCCTGTCTTCACAAACTTGATTGTTTTCCTGAGGAAGACGAGGGCACTAACTTATCGCCCTGTATCAAACATTACAGTAGGAGGGAGGCTTCCTCCAGCTGCGAATGAGGAGGGAAAGAAATGAGCTTGTTAAATAAATAGATTTCTCAAAGCTTCTCCAATTCCTTTTCCATCCGTTTTAGTCGTCCCGGGATCGTCGGAGAAGGTAGGGAGAACGTGTGGTGTGGTGGAGTTAGAAAGGAAATTGCATTGCATTGCATCGACCGCGTGCAAACTTTCTCCAGTCTCAAATGAACTGGCCATATGGGAGCAAGGACTGCATGGCATCGGCATTTGCACTGAGATCTTAAAAGTACTTGCCAACAGTACAGGTTCAATTGCCTCCCCTCCTCCGCTTCATCTCCCTTCTCAATCAGTGGAAATTTTTTGTACGTGGAAATATGTGTTTGTGCCTTGCCTTCGCCGTGTGATGGCAAGCGGCTGGAAATCGGAACTTTCAATCTTTTCCACTCCACTACTTAGCTCTATTTCCCAGGTTCAAATTACTCCGCTTGCCGCAAAGCACCTGGACTACATTCTGTACATACATACGTACGTTGTTTATCTGTTGTACAATACACGTACGAAGTGGGAATTTAGCTGAAAGCAGTATAGAGCTAGTCTAGTCCCAGGTGCTGAATGGGATGGATGTGAAATGGAAATTAAATCCAAAGACTGACTCAGTTCGGAGGAATTTTTTATGTCGCGCTTGAATTAATGGGATAGGGTGAAACCAGATCCACTGCACTCTTTTTTAGCTCATAATTAAATACCGTGGAACGATGTATACCGGTATACAGGGAGAAGGTGTTTAGGTACTCCGTAACACCATTTGAACAGAGTTTTTAATCCAAATTGCATTCACCCGATCCAACAAAGCTTCAATTTAATTAATTCGTCAATGGATCAGCAGGTGGTGAATGACTTTCCTCTAAACAATTAAAAGCAATTGTATTCGTGAGACGAGCTCGTTTAGATGACTTGGAGTTGATACGCACGAACCCCATCCCATAAAGTACGTACGTACGATGGACTCAGTTTATTCAACTTAAGGGGAAAACAATGGGAAGAAACAATTTTTTAAACTCGAGTCTACAGAAGTCCCCAAAGGGAAAAAGAAACTTGTCCGTGCGGCGAGTAACAGATTTGTAGTTTAGATTTATAAACAGTTTCAACATTTGTGACCATATGGTACGTCGTGTCCACTCCTCCACATCCACACACAAGGATGTCTCGTTACTCCCACTGGAGTGCGTAAAGTCCAGATCGATTGAAAACCTTGACTTGCCTTGGACTGTATACTAATATTTTAGAAAACGGCTCAACCCTCAGAAGCCCACTTCAATACATCCGAACGAATTCCATCCACTCTTTTACTGGGGAAAGAAAAGAAAGCTTCCCCCGTGTTATAACTTTCCTTTAACTTGCCCTTATTATTGCCTGTCCTCGTCCACATCTTTGGGAAAAATTGTAGAGTTTATAAGTGACAGTTTCCTATGGACTTGTGAGTTCGGGAGTGATCTTTACAGTCGGTTGCAGGACGACGTTTGGCAGAGTTTACAATCCGTCGTCGACGAGGAAAAGGAAATCTACCGAGTGCTCTTACATTTTATGTCCCATTTTTTTTTTCTTTCCCTCGTCCTCCATTCCCCCTGCTCTACTACTCCTTGTCTATTTGACTCTTCCCTCCTCAGAATGTGTCAACTTGTATTACTCAGTCGTACGTTATGCATGTCGGCTTTCCTCTCCACTCCTTGAAGCGTGTGATCAGTGAGGGAAGAGAAAGTACGGATGGATATTTTCCCACCATCCAACCCTATCCGTACGTGTACTTATGCTCACACACACACACACGCTACACTACACGGCAGTAGAGGCTCCTACGGATGTTCTTGTGGACTCAGCCGAAGCCACTTCAATCTGACTACTTCTTTTTAAACTGACTGACATCTCATAAAACTTTTGTGTATCATCAGGCTAAGGGAGGCATGCCACATACGTAGATGGTACGCTATGTATGCTTTCCCTATTCAAATTTGTCCTACAAGTTTTCAACGGGTGTCTCATATTGCTCACGTCCTCCGTCTTCATATTCAAAATGAGTGATGGGGAAAGTAGACCTCTGGATTTTTTATATCATACCGTGCGATGAACATTCCCTTCCACACCGTAAATTTCACTTGATCAGGAGGAGGTGGGTAAAATTCTAAAAGTGGCTTTCACCGCCGGGGAAAGGGTGGCTCTTAAAAGCATTTGAGTTTTCTTAGGGTAAGGACAGGTGAAGAAAACTTTTGGCAAATCTTAAGCTAAGCAAATTGGATTAGGTAGAGTATAATTTTTGATGACAGAAATTTAGATTTAAGCTGGCTTTTTGGTTTTTAAAGTTTGCGAAAATGCGGCGGGGTTTGGTCTGGAACCACCCTGACTTGGGTGAAAATGAGAAAGTGGCGTTTCCTAAACTCCTCCGCCTTAACATGGGGCATCTTGGTGGGTTGAGTATACTTATTGGGAATCTGAGTTGAACCGCAATAAATCATGTCTTGAAATCTAACACGATTAGCCTCAATACTGGGTCTGGTGACAAAAGAGACCAAACCTCCCGCTTCAGAGAAGAAAAACACTTCTTCAAATATTGCGCTTTTTTATTGAGCGTTTTCTTCCTCCCTCTGCCCCCACAATTCCTCCTCTTTCCACTCAGGGGGTGATCTATAGGTCCTATTGTTGTCCACTGGTCAATGAGGCACAAAATTGAACTACTTATTCTGAAAGCCTCTTATAAGGACTAGCTGGTCGTCTTTCGTCTTCTCCACGCTTCCTTCGTTTCAAATCAAAGAAATAAAATTTATGTTTGTGCGAGGAGTGCGTGTGTCGAATCCTGTCTGCGTAACCGGTTTTCCTTTTCCTTCGGTCAAAGAACTTTTCCAACTTTATGTTATGTTCAGCCAGTCACTACTCTGACTTCTATTCTATTTGTTATCAGCTAAAAACACTTATGGGATGTTTCGACTATCTCACTGGCAAAGGAAACGAGCTAGCCATTTATCAGAATGTACTTTAAGTGCTACAAGGAGTTAATATTTTCTAGTTTTGTAGTCAACTGACTCAAATAAAAATAAAAATATAAGAAGTCTTTGACATGAGTTACTTTTTAGATTTCTTAGAAATTGTGATTGGCAGAAATCATAATGCGTGGAGTAATTTGTTATTTCTGAAACCTTTCTGAATTGAATGAAATGACGAAGTGTGCTAAAAATCAGCAAATTGATAAATGGAAAATTTCATTGTATTCATTTTTCATTGGCATTACATAGATCAAACATTGCTGTAGAAATAGAATAATTTTTTTTGATAAACAACATTTTTGCGAGATATTACTATTTAACAAACACTTTTTTGTTACGTTTCACATATTAGAAGGAATTTCTTGCTTATATAGCAAAACTAATGTGAGTTAAAATTTCCAAGCTAAGCCACCAGAACTTCAGTGCTGCCATTGTGTAAAGAGGAAATTGGGCATTCATTTTTATTGCCCAAGTTTAAAATAAAGTGAGTTCCTTACTCACCATGTCATTTTTCAAATGGTAAAGATTACCTCAAACGCACAAAGGGCTATAAGGCTTATCAAGAAGATTTTTCAAAAGTTGTCTCCGGGGCTTAAAGTCTAAGTTATGGTGATAAAACACAAGCCCAAGAAGGTGCGGTCTTCCAACCAAACGAGTATTTGAACATTCCCTTCCTTGTAATTCATAAAAGCGGTAGTCTCCCCCCAGTTCCTCAGCCGGAAACGTGCAGAATTCTAATCAACAAGAAAGAATCTCAAAATTCGCAAAGCCATCGGTATTTCCGAAAGAGATCTGTTTGAATAAATTTGAAATATTATTCCAATTTTCCCAGTCGTTTGTAGAGGGAAAAAAGGGATTGGAGCGGATTCCTTTCCCTTACGGTTTATTGGAAAGCAAAGGATTTTCTTCAAATCAGGAAACCGAACTCGGAGATCAATCTCAGGCTGGGGAGAGCGCATTGCAGAGAAAGGCGAAATGACGACATCAGTCGTACACTACATTGCACCCGTCCATATCTTCCTTTTCATTTCAAATCCGTGGCCCTTCCGGAGATATTAGGCAGAAACACTCGGGCTAATAACATTCTTATAGGTAAAGCAAACCACTTTATCCAATTTGAGTTCACCTCCATTTCATTCCCTTGCCCCGTGTCTTTCTGCTCTCATCTCATCTATTTCCTCAAAGAAACTATAGAAAGGAGTCCGATCCCTCTCTTTCATCCATGCTAAGAGTAATCAGTCTGAGCCCAAAGGAGCACACCCATGCAAAATGCATTCCGGCCTCTCTAAGCTTGTTAGTTTCTCTGTCTGTTTTCCATTTGTAAATAAAACTGTCGCCACTACTTTGTCCCTACGTATACGTACCCAGCAACCTTTCTCCGCTTTTGTAGCTCCATGCTTTCTCCCTCCAAAGAATTTACTTAAAGACATTCAACTCAAAAGCTCCACGGATTCATTCCCTCTACCAAGGATCCTGTGGTCTTAAATCTTGAGAATTTGAAATAGAGCGGAGCAAAAGCTCCCGTGCCCGACATGGCTTTACAAAATGCACAATATTTCAACTGGGTCTCGCTCTTCTTTTCCTTTCCTTCCTCTACCGCAATATAAAATAAGAAAAAGGGAAACCAAACCCTTTCCATATGTTCCAGTTGTGCGCCTTACCCTGTAGCTATATTCAGCACGGCTGGCAGCCCAGCTTTCTTCAGATTTGCACGTGGTGGGAAAATCTACTCTTCGTCATCAGCGCCAAGTCTGGTTGTGTCCCCTTGCCTGTGGCGGCTCAATGCACCTAACCTCAAAAGTGTGTCTCCTTTTGTGGCTTTCTCCTTCGCCTTTCTCCGAAAGGAAATGATCATTCATATTTCAGTGTACATTTTCCTCTGACACTTTTCAGAGGGGAACTTTATTTTTTCAAAGGAACAATTTTTCTGAAAGATAATGCCTATTCCGCTATAACGTTTCAGTTTCTTAGTGAGGCAGTCCATTATACAAAATAATTAACTGTGTAATCGATTCAAATCTCTCTCAAATATGTATGAAATGTAAAGAGAGCTTTTGGCACCCCCTGACGAATTGGCACGGCACTAATGCCAGTCAACTTCCGTTCCACCTGTCAAACTCAGACGGAAGTAAAAGGAGGGAAGTCGTACTTATTACAAAATTGACACAAAATAGTAGTGTGCCAGACTAGAGAAAGTGCAAAAGTCGTAATGTTGGGTAGACTACTGTGCAAAAATTGTAGGAATCCATAAAACGTGCAATACTCTTGGAGGAAAAAGTCATAAAGATTCAATCCCAAGCTCACCCGCTTTCTTTCCCGTCTTCTTTTGATCTTCCTTCCTCACTATAAGTAACTGCCGTGCCATACATACCATGAGGCGAAGCCCAAACCTTGTATTGCATTTGGCTTTTCCTCGTATTGTTCATGCCGCAGTCGGTAGTCGTCTTGGACTGCATGCCGTAGCATGTGTATCCCTTTAACGTCCTCGAATGCCAGCATGCTCCCCGTCAGTTGTAAATGGAGGTAATGCCGAGAACACAAGAATTCTGGGTAAATGATTTGGCTTTATGGGTGAGACGTGACGAAACAAGTTGGAAGGAGAAAAGAAAGTCGGGGTGGGGTTGGTTCGCGTCCGGCTTTCCCGCCACCAAATTTATCACCAATGAATAAGCCCTAATGGATCCTGTAAAGGAGGCTGTCCCCGCCGCCGCGCCACGGCTCTCTTTCAAAGTTCTCAATTTCTTCACTCCTCGTGGACTCCACCGAAATTCATACAATACACTAACTTACTCGTGAACAAATTTCTGTACTCGTACTAGAAAACTGGGCGTCTCGTAATGCATGCATGCACATAGTAGTGGGTGCACTACTGAGAGTCAGTGCAAATTTCTCCTGGGGTTTTGCGCAAAAGACAAAAGTTATACGCTCGTTTAGACGGAAGGAAGATGTCGTGCTGTACTGCAATGCGATGCAAATGGAATACCAGGAGTGTGAAATGTGTCCCCCTTTTTGGAGAACATTGCTCCATTAGTTTCCCAATAAGTGGATCTAAAGGAGCTGGTGGCTGTCTGGCTCCGTCCGTGCATCAATACTCGGTGGAGGAGACAGTACTCAAGAGAAAACTCCTTGGCATGGTAAAACCATGTATGGTTGTTGTTGTGTTGGGATGGAGAGAAATGAGAAACGAGATTTTACTCTCTTGGGAGTATGGGGGGGGACAGACACTGAATGGAGTATGTACGTGAGAAAATAAGAAGATTGTCAAGACGAGCTGAACTGGAAATGGTGACATGAATATGATGAAGAGATGTTGAGCCAGCAGCGGAGGAGCCCTTTTCCCCTCACCCACCCACTCGATGCGATGCCTGGCCTGGCCTTATATTTTATCTATTCGTTGTGAGGAATCCAAGTGAAACATTTCATTTATGACAAGGAGGCTTTTGGCAAACCAAGAAAAGAACAAACTTCCCAAGCGGAAGAGCTCAACTCGGGGGCAGTTTACTTTTACTTCCACTTTGAGCCTAAAGTCCGAATTTCCTATAAATCAGGGGGGACACAAAGGATTTTTGCATAGTCTTGAGGAGCTTTCACGGTATATTTGATATAGATGGGAAGGGCTTTTTGTATTGAGAGATTCCTAGTCCAGTGGGACTCACGGAAATTGCAAAAGCCTTGGGCAAGAAGGATGTATCTTTCAGATCCAGTCCAAAATAAAATAGGCCACGGCATGCCAGGTCACATTGTTATTGCATGGGAGAATGTATCGTGGAGATATAATATCATATTTTCCTACAAAAGCTCACAAATGCCACGAAGGCTAGTTTCCCAGCCTTTGTCTATTACAAGAAGGAAAAACAATTTTAATTATAAAACTACAATAATAATTGGATGGTATGTCAAATAAATAATTCCTTCACTGAGGGCTGGGAGTTGTCAAAACATGGTTTTAATTTAAGATCCACTCCCATAGGCATGCTTCCATCAAAATTCCTCGTATGTATTTTACACAAAATCCATTTCCGCAAACTTTACTGTAAAGTTGTGGCATGTTTTACATTCGACTGCCTCGTACGTATCAAGAAGCTGTAACAGTCGCACCACGGTACAACTAGAAACTGACGGATAAGTAATTAAAATCAATTACAGAATGTTTCGCAATTAAAAGGCTCCACATCCAATCGCCAAAGTTCCTTGTTCAAACGTCCTTTCCCTAGAAACTCAACCAAAAGCTTCCGTTTTATTCCAGAAGCTTTTAGCTGAGAAAGTCAGGAATCGAATTTGAAATGCGGGACCCACATTCCTTCCCATGCATGTTTGACTTTTACGATCCTCTACCAAAACTACAGAGACTCGTAAAGCTGTAGGAGGAACGATTTTGAACTCGGTTTTAGTCTTTCCTCCGATGCATTCTTTATTCTCCGCCCCCATCCCTGTGGGTAATCGAAGGTGAGGTCGAGCATTCCAACAATGGGGATTTGGAATGGGACAGGACGAAACTGACATAAATAACTATGGAAAGTAGATGCGAGGTGAGTCCATCACATTTACCTCCGAAAATCCCAATTTCACCATGCTGCTCTCTCTCCTGTACAAAATTTATTTATTTGCATAGACAGTTGGAATATGTGTACATGTGCGTGGGAAGTGCTTTTGATGTTAGTTCTCATTTGCACTCGACCCACTTCTTATGGATGGACGACGTATACCGTATGGAAAGCTGGGAATGAGCTGAGCTGAGCAATTCCTCTTTATTTCCGTATTTCAGTCCTTGTCATTTGTTAGTGCTCTGTCAACCCCACCAAAGTATGACAGAGGTGAAGTTGAAACACCACAACACAGTCGAAATTCAAACAATAGAAAGGGCGGGCTGAGCGGTAGTTGTGATGTCTGGCCATTGACATTGTCATATCCTTCAGTTGAATCCTTTGTGTCATGTCAGTGAATGGACATATGGATCGATAAACTAAGTGATCATTCATTAGTTCTTTTCAACAGGAATTGCGTTCACTTCCTTTGAAAAAGTGTTATTTCCAGAAAAAAGAATATTTACATATCAAGTTTTGTAATATAATTTTTTTGCAAGATTTCAAATGATGTCATAATGTATGGTTCAAATGTGATTTTTTTTGCAATTTAACTCCAATTTGTCTTTCACTTTTTCCCTGAATAGGTAAAAGCAGGACTCGGATAACCGAGCAAGTTTGAATTCAATCTATTTCTGAACTTCCGTGTACTTGTATGTTATGTAATTCAAGTCCATTCGTCCATTCCATCCATCTTCTTCAACGATGGACGAACCACGACGGTAGGGGGACATGAATACTCTCAATAGTTGGGAAAGTCTTGTCCCAGCACCCCAGGTACAAAGCCCGGGCCAGAAAAGGAATAGTTTGACTGAAAACTGGTTTAACTCTATCTCTTTCCCCCCACGTTTACTTTAGCTAAAATGGAAACGATGTTTGAGCCCCAGTTGACTTGACTTGGGCCAGTTGAAATTCTACCCGATTCCACCTCCCAGAGTGAAATCAATGTTTTCACTGACGGGTGTATTTCATCAAGAGCAATTTCACTGGAATTGAATCCGTCAAAATGAACGGAGCTTAGAATGGTATACCCTGACCGGGTTTGTTTATATGAATTTGGCTATGTGGAATTTTCCCCTTTCCATTTGCTTCCTACTCTTCTCTTGGGTGTGTGGGCTTTTGATGCTTTATTTTATTTAGCCCATATGGGTTGCGTGCAACCTTGATAGCTTTTGCAGCTATTCACACAAATCACCTTTCCCCGTTGAGTTTCCGCGGACAACGTTGCGAAAAACAACAGCTGTCAAAACTTTGAAGGGATATGGGCATGTATTGGATAAAGTATTTAAATTGGATTCCCCGGTGAGCCACGTCATCATGATTTTAACGAAAGGATCCTACAAATGTTGCATATTCATGAAATATATGGCGGGAATCTATTCCATGGTCAAAATAAAACGCTTAGCATAAAATTCATATTTATACTGGAATTCGCACTCCCTTTATATTTTATGCACTCCACTATTCTTAGTATCTTAGTGAAGAAAATCTGCAATTTCGCTCGGCACTTTCAAGAGTTAGGCCTGCGAGGGCGGAGAACAATGCAATTTACAAATTCCCAACATAATCAGAATTAATGTTAGTGGAAAATGTCCCATGCATCATACAAAACGTTCGTGCAGGCGGAGAGAAAACGGAATTGGTTTCCGTGAGGCGGGTGTTCTAAATAATTGAAGAAAATTTGTTCCTTAGGAGTAACCACAAGTTTAATCTGTGAAATAATTGGGCATCCCAGGGTGCGACTACCTTATTTGCTTTGATGCGGTGGTTGATATGGCATAGGCGGTGATGTGGTGCGGTCGACCGAGGGCCTTCGGTAGTTTTGGCTTCCTGGATGCCCGGGAGTCTATGAAGTATGTCTATAGATCACTGGAATGTCTGTAAGATCCATTTAGGCACGGAGAACACGGAGTGTCGTAAACAACACTCAAGACAATGGGAAATGCCCTGTTCATAAATTCTTGGCTATGGGAGAGATGAGTTAAAGTTCGGGTTGAACCAACCTTTCAGTTACGCCCGATGGTTCGTTCCCATCCCTTCCTCCCAATCCTTGCATACAGGAAAGAACTTAATGGCTCGCCTCCAATAAATTGATTATATCGCTGCTATAAATTATCCAAGGGGGCTTTTATATCTATTGCCCATTTAAATAGAAAGCCATTTAGGTCTGGCACACCTTTCCCCTTTTCCTCCATCTAGTCATACCATCCTTCTTACCTGGAAAGGAGTGCGGACTTAATAATTCATTAAATGGAAGTAAACTTTCACCATCAAAGGCCAAGTCCAAGCACTCTCGACCCCGTCTATTATAATTAAGGTTATTGTGATTCTTTGGAGTTGTTCAGATTGAATGGCCCTGGCCTAACATGTTCTCTTCTTTTCCTTCATAAATCCACCCAAGGAGTGCCGCATCCAATGTAACCAGACAGAACTGTCTAATTAGAGAAAGTTGTTTGAAGTCCAATTTGATTCTCAGTTCACCTGGGACAGGAGCCTCAATCACTTGTAGTAGATGAAATATGCACGAGGTTATCCTTTACTGAAGGGCGCCCACAGAAATCCCCTAAATGATCTTGAATGGACGCATCTATGTGAAATCAAGCAGAAAAGCAAAGAGAATTAAATTTAAGTCATCATAGGGTAAGGCATGTTTGCGAATGGCATACAATAGTGCATTCAGCTGGATGTCAACATATTACCTGGTATTCCCTTAAACTCAATGAATTATGCAAATCCGGGCAAATCGATTGGAGTCAGCTTGCAAAAACGTACAAGTGGATAGTTGTGTTCCTAACAATGTTATGCAAGACTTTTTGCAAACATTATTCGTACGAAACTCACCCAATTGTGATATTTTCAGATTAAGAGAGAGTCTTAAATAGAATTCAAAGTAATTTTTAATCATATTTCGGAACTGATTTTAACTTTTGTCAATTTATCATTCTAACAAAGGTACTTACGATACGATTAGTGCTTTATAAGCCGCGGTTCCTGAAGTTAATGGTAGATCTTGAGTCTTATATGTTTTTGTTAAACGTCTATAAGTAACTTCTACTACAACACATAGAACAAGTAGCATGGACTTCCCTTGTAATTGATGGGCCTCTCTGGTGACATCTCTCCTTGTTAGCCAAAGCTAGTAATTTATTTGATGATTATCAGACAAATGGTTCCATTTATCTCTTCCAAGTAGGTTCAAATAGCACAAAGTTTGGAAACGCTTATCAGACAGACACCTCTTTTGGTCATCAGTTTAGAAATAATTTTTGAAAATGCAGGTGCAGGTATGGGATGCTCTATTTATGCCATTTTCACATACTAATAAACTCTGTAGAACAGAGGCCTTAGCGCTAGACGCTTGCATTTCTTCACCTTACCTTCGCAGCCGACTTATATGCGCCACTCTTTTTCTTTTAAACGTGCCATGCTTAACTTATAACCGTTTCCGTGTACGTATATAGTTCTGTGACAAGGATCAAATAATTTCTTAGTGGATCTTGTAAAAATAAGAGATTTGGAGGGGAGGTCAATTTCTGAATGCACGCACAAAAATTCCATTGATTGCCTTCATGAGCTCCGCTGATATGCCAGTTAATGGCATTACTACACGTGATCAACCAAACTCAGAAATTAACAATTTAATAATTTTCTAAATTTGTTTCTAGTAATAATAATTATTTTCAGGGCAGTTCAATCGCAATACATACAGTTTCATGGCGTGCGGCGCCAACTCGCTCTTTCGGCCTCGGCCTCCTTGGAAGTATATATATATATATATATATATATATACACACAATTTGGGCGATTGCGCCCAAATTACAAAACTGAAAAACGAGTATGGCGTTTAACTTGCAAAATTACAGGCCCCCCACGTAAAATAATTTGAGCCAAATTTGAAAAATTCTCCAAAAATCGAGTTTTGTTTGTTTAAAGCGTAATACTTTGCAAGTGCCATTCTTGACCATGGTATTCTTCCCCATAACGGTCTCCACCGATTCCGTGTTGCTCTTGTATGTGACATGACGCCATTGTAAGCCCAAAACCAAACAACATTAGAATCCAATGAAGACTGGAATTTCTTTTCAATAGCAAACTGCACTTGCTCATGGGGCACAACAAAATCATAATTTACTGGCAAATCCAGCCCTTGTTCTGCTGATTGAACTCCTCCAAGAAATACTTCTTTGATCCGAGTTTCTGTAGAATCATCAAACAGGCATAGCAGTGTCTGCGAGTGTCACTGGAAAACCCCTGCAATTTGTATTTGACAATTTCCCCCCTTCCGTCGGGCCCAGGAATGATTCCCTCCTTTCGGAAAATTACACAATACCATTGTAAAGGAATTCGAAGAACAGTATTGTTCCGCTTCAATAAATAAAATTGAAGGGAATGCACAATGTGGTATAAACAAAGTGCACGAGGAAGGGTTTTTGGGTGAAATAGGTGAAAACCTGGGGTTGTTTTCTCGGGTATCGCTAAGAGGAGTTTAGACCAGATATATTTCCTCCTCTAAATGGAATCGTTGTTGGGAGTCCTGCTGCGATGAAGACGCTTCAGGAACCGACTGAAAGCTTTTTCCACTAGTAGAAACTACAATCCAGTTTCAAGCGTGTCGATTATTCGGGACGACTCTACTTTCATTTTATATTTTGGTCTTGTGTTCGACTGGTCGGTCTCTACTTCCATTGTCTGCTGGGCCTCTTCCATTTCGGTTGAGTACGGGGATAATACTAATGCGTTCTTTTACTCCGAGGCACATTAGTTCATAAAAACAAATGAGGGCCGAGCCGTTTTCTCTTTAACTATTAATAAGCTCCTTCTGAAATTTGTTCTATAGAGCTTCTTATTCCCGCCCTTAAGAATGTATTATACTCTATGTATAAATAATTGCGCAAATTCTAAAGTTGGAAAAGTACGTGTTTGATGATAAAAATAAACGAACAAATTTATTACTACTTCCATCCAACTTACACACACAATAAAAGCTTGTTTCTGTACAACTAAACCCCAAATTAGAACAAGTTCCCCTCCCACCGCCTCACACATCTTCAAGATTCCTTTGATACAAATTCCGAGCAAATCTGCATGCAAACAGCTATGAAGTGAATATTGTGCCCTGAGACCCTAAGATGCCTTTACATGTTTTCCTTTGACAAACCCACATATAAGACGGAAAAGGAAAATTACGAGCCAAAGGCTTTCCCTTCCTTTCATCGCCTTTCCCCACTCAATGAAAGTCAAAGTGAGTCACATTAGCACCTCGACGTCACGCTTGAGATGGCAGTGGGAGCCGCCAGTGATCACGGAGGACCAGACCAGCAGAACCCCACGAAGAATGTCTCTACAAATTTACTTCTTTTGGTTCTTATATCTCTTTTAAGCTGACTGGGAATGGCGGGAAGTCGGGGGAACGGATGGAGCGGTTCAGCTCCCAGCCTTGGTTTCACCAGAGCTGAGCAATTTTACCATTTTCTCTTCCTTTTCAGCCTTCAGCAAATGGCGGGGCCATAAGAAGCTCAACATTAATTTTGTCTCCCTCACGTACGCATACGTACGTCTCAGGTCCCCGTAAATACTCTTGAAGGAATGAATGAGAGAAAGGACTTTGCCACCTAAATGTGTATGGATGATGGTGGGTGGCGACGGCGACAGGGCGACGTTTTTGCTTCTTGTGGATTCCGCAAGCTTTGATGCGAATGCGGAGGCTCGCAAATTCTCATTTCCCTATGGCTGCCACGCGCCACGCAGTGCGGTGGCTCCATTGGACCCTCACACCATTAAAATGTAATTTCAAACCATTCTTCGCCTTTTCCCCATTACACAATTTAAATGAATGCGAATGAGAGTGATAATAATATGGAGATTTTTCCTGTGATATACCCCTTGTCACCACATACACTCTCTTGCTTTGAGTATAGTTAATTGGAATGTTTTTAGGTGGGGGACATAAAACTTGATTTCTCACTACTACCCGGATTCGAATGAAAAGAATAAAATTTAATGGAAAAGAATGTCACATAAAGTCACACGCAAAATCCCGCATTGCAGGGTGGATTCGGGCATCCATGGGTTTTCGGACTCCTGACTTTAAACTAAGATTTAACACTCAAGACATGAAATAGTAAAACTAAAGGTCATGTTTTCACAGTGGTCAACAACAAAAATTTTACTTTGTGAATTAAAAACAACTTGTTTTGCTGTCGGATTCATTCTGTAGTCCACAATTGGTAATCGTCAACATTTCCCTTTGAGTTTGACTCCAACTTGATTCCCATGAACAAAAAAATGTCAATAAAACCCCTCTCCGCCTTTAAAACCTTGGATATTAATCCCGGGCGTCCACCTACCATCCATTATGTATTTCCTTTCCCCGATTCCCAAGACCTGAAAGTAATTTTATCAATGACAAGCCAAGGAGGGGCTTCCTCCAGCCGCGACCGACCAGTCGGTCTGATTGATTGTACAAAGGTTTGTAAAGAGGATAGGGACATTAGAGTCTGTCTGCAAGAGTAGACCAAGGGAAAGGAGCTGAATGCGTGTTTGGAGATAGTAAACTCTGATGACTTCAGGATCCATTTGCTTCTAATACAATGCGTTTAGGGCGTGCAAGTAAGTGCCCTCGGCACTCACACCTTTCCCTCGAGGTGGAATGGAGAAGGGCGAGCTGAGGAGGAGGAGTCGGCGAAGACTTCGACGGCGGGAGTTATAATTAACGCTAATTGCCTAATGGCTCTCTCTGCTCCGCTCAATCCTCTTCCATTGTATTTGTTGTTCCCTGTTTCTGACTCCTTAGTGGCTCCCTTGCCGCAGCGCAGTCAGGGAAATGAACGGGCGCAAATTTTATCGTAAAATGCATAACGATTTCCAGTGAAATTCTCTAATTCCGGGTTGTTCCTATTTGGTTCTCATTTTCAGCTGTCCCCGAGATCGAAGTGGAATCTATTTTGGGAGGACGAGCAGAATTGCCATGTGATTTGAGTCCAGGGCGTCGAGATGACTCGGTGCACATGGTCCTTTGGCTGAGAGACGACTATGTGAAACCTGTCTATAGGTGAGTGATTACGGGTAATATGAAACAGATGGAGGGGTTTAGTGTGGGAATATGATGGGCCATCATTGGTCATTCGTCCGTCCTCACCGGGGGATTTTTATTTGGGACCCGCGGACTCCCGCCGGAAAGGGATGTAATGAAAATGCCCGGGCCTTAAGGTTGTGATGATCCATAAATCTTACATGCACTTTCCTTCTCTTCCCGTTGAATGACAGTTTGGATGTGAGGGGAAAGCCGTTTAGCTCCGCGCGCCACTGGTCCTCATCATTGTTGTTCGGGACGCGGGCCCACTTTCGCACTGTGACTGAACCTGCACGCCTCGTCATCGAAAATGTCAAACTGACTGACGACGGTCATTATAGTTGTCGAATTGATTTTAAAAATTCACCAACCAGAAATTTTCGCTTCAATCTCACCGTCTTAGGTAAGCGTTTTCACACTTGGATCGTTCCTACTACCATTTCCCATTTTTATTTTCACCGCAAACTTTTTTTTTAAAACTTTTTTCTCCCGCCACCTCCAACATCGATTACCGACGCCATGCATTTACTCTATTGCTTTTATCACCATCCAACTTTACAATTTACTTTCTTGTTAATCCAAGACTTTATCAAGGGGTTTACTGGGAAGGCTTTAACACAAACTGAATACGAACTTTGAGTACTGTATATTCACCGTATTCTGCCTTCCCCTTCCTTTCCTCCTCAATTTCTACTCCATTGCTTCCTCAGAGCTTTTCCCCGTAAAAGCACAAATTGAGAAGATCTAAGGATTTGATTGAGAACATCTTGTGACTGACGCAGTGCCTCCGGAATCAGTGTCGATTCATGATGCTTCTGGGAGAACTCTGACGAGTGTACGTGGGGCCCCTTCAAGAAGGATCTGATTTGTCTCTTACTTGTCGTGTTCGAGGAGGTAAGACATTGGAATTAATTTATCCTTTTGAATTTCCCCCCTTCAGTTTGAGGAATGGGTTGGGCTTTGGGCTTGAAATATGTTTTGAAGTCACACTAGGGGCGGGGCGGTCACTGGAACAGTCAAATTATTTTGCATTTGGCATTTATACGTTACACTACGTGCGTGCGGTTGTCATTTGGATATATACATACAATGTACGACGTAGTACAGTATTCACTTACGAGAACCAAGTACTTTTATGAGTTTATTTGAGTGGGTGTGAGGCATTTGACTTTCTCCCTCCTTCTACACTACTAGTAGTACTCACAAAGCAATTTTATTGATTAATTCATGCCTATTAATATTGGATTCAATGTGCGTGCTTGGGTGTCCACTACGTTTGTTCTGTTCATGCTATATTTGGGAGTAGACTCCAATCTATTATTATCCACCACGGCCGGCCGTGTTTGATGACCTTTCCTACAAGTCAACTTATTAAATTTTAGTATAGGGAATCGATCCTGGACACACAAAAAAATGCTAATAAAACTGCAGCCGTCCACCCCATTCAAATATGAGGAATTGGAATTGTGGACCTCGTCGGTGTCGTGGACTACTTTGAAGGAATACATATCTGAAACGTCGGCCTTTTTATTTATTTCCTGGCCCAAATACATAGATGTTGAGATTTTGAGATAAAAGAGAATATTGGTTATGAAAACGCTGTTGAGTTTGAAGTATCCACTTCAAGCCCGCCAGGCAAAGTCCTTTGTATAATAGTTGTGCATACATATCCCTCAGCCTTCATCAAGGTTTTCCGCACGTGCAAATATGTGAGTAAATATACACAGGCAGGAGGAGAAAGTGCTTGTACTATAAATACTTTCGAACTCCAAGTTCGTGTCATATTTTTAATATTGCTTTTTTCCTTTTGTAGTACAACAAGCTTAAGCTCTCCACGTCCATCTGTTGTAAATCCGCTCAGAATTTACAAGAAGGGGACCATAAAAACTCGTAGTCATAGCGCGGGAGATCCAGACCACACTACATCTTTCTAATTCCACACTAAGGCATGTCATGCAGATGGGCGTGTTTTGTGGTCGCAAGACAGAATGCAAAAAAATTAAGCTTTCCCTTTCCTCGAACTTGTACTTATGTTCAGACAAGTCTTGGAAAAGACATGGCATGCAACACATGAGTGCTTGCATGCATGTTTGCATGACAGCATGCAAAAAGATGAGAATTTTCCCTTTACTTTCTCCAATCTTTCATTTTTCCTCGCGGGAGTAATCCTTGGAACTTCAACATTCTCGTCCATGAAGCAAATATTCATTCTCTTCCTCTTGGTTCTTTCAACTGTTCATTTTTCAAAGAGAAACGGAAATTGAGAGAGTGACCATTGGATTGGCCCAGGCCTATGGTTGCTTTGGCCTTTAGTCCTCAAAAGATGTTTTGCTTTCATCACGTTTTCTTGCAGTTATTGCATTCCTCACACACAGCTAGCTTACTCACCATGTACAAAAACCTACGAGTGTCTCAGGAGGAAACACGCTCCTCTCCCTTTGTAAATACACAATATCACACGTACTCGTCTTGGCCTTACATACATACGTAACATACATCCGCGTACGTACGTAGGAACCAATAGAGCGAATCAACTAGAAAAGAAAATTCCTAGTCCTCGCCTTGCTGCTCCGACACAGATAAAACTCGACGGAAAATGCGGGGGGAAGACAAGGCGAGCCAAGAAAAATAAAATTCTTGGGAGCTGAGCGTGTCGTACATGTGGTATTAGATAACCCGGCCACGACTCCCGCACGTAAAGCATACAACGTCATTCATGCATAAAAATATGAGCTTCCAACTTGTAAGAGCATTTACTTGCTTTCCTTTAATCTAAATAGGGCAAATCTGGGACTCATAACAAAAATATGAGATTTTCCCACCCACAAAGCTGAGGGAGCATGGCTCTGCGTGGAGAAAGCGGAAATCTCCGTGCCACGCGTCAAACGTTGAGCGTGCGGCGTGAATACCTTGTCGCTTGGCGTGTAGTCGGCGTGTAAAGGATTTCCCGTTCATTCTTTACTTATTCATGCGGGAAAATTTTGAAATTCAACAAAGGGTCGCGGATGATGGGGATACATTAGTGTTTCGTTAAGATTTCACAAGCGGAAATAAATACAGCCTGTGCCTCTACATTCTACTGGGAAAGAACTACAATTTATTTATAAATCCAGAGCTTTCAACATCTAAAACTCTTTAGGTTCAGATTCAAGAATGGTATATATTTTTTATTTCCATCAGATATAAAAAGGATATAAAAAGTAGTTAGTAGGTAATTAATTACTTGTGCATCATGGTAACTACCTAAGGGTAACCTACTTTTCTTGTGTTATGGCACCATGAGATCATTGAAAATGAACAAATAAAAAGAGAAGGATCCCAAGGGGTACAAAGCATTGGCCCATGTCTGGATAGCTGTTGATGCTTTTCTTCTCCTTGGTTGATACACCAGGGATTAAGACAACCATCAAGAAAACAGGCAGCTATTATAAGGCATTGAGACGAAGAAGATATTTTGTCCGTGTTGACGCAGTGCAGGTTTGTGCTTGGAAAACTAATTTCTAAGTTGGATTTCTTTGCCCAATTGAAAGTTCCTGCAAAAACGGAGTTGTCTGAAAGCATTGCTTTGGATATTAGCTTATTTTCATGCACTGCAAGCACTCCGGATTCTCATCTCTGTTGTATTATGTAAATGGCCGGGACATTCATCTTTGTGTTGCTAGAATTGGCCACTCCATTGTTTCCCAGTACAGTCCAAGTACATGAAACAAAGATGAATCACTGATAAATAACAATAGCATGGATGCCATCTGCTAAATACTACATAGTTTTAGCCAGGAAACTTTTGAAACAGTAATACATCTTAGCAAGCACAACAAAATGTTATGATCCGAAATGGCTGGATTTGGAGGGTATGGAAAGCTGCTATCT